>JARYMX010000302.1:0-35264 GCA_030169165.1 Centaurea solstitialis | reverse complement strand
TTTGGGTCGGGAAAAACGTTAAACGTCCATAACTTTTGCTAGGGGAGTCCGATTTAGGCCCACGAGCTATCAAAACGAAGCTATGGACGAGGAGTACATTTCCGCGTCTCGGATTTTGGAAATGAACAATTTTCGGCCACAATCTGGAAAATTGCAGTTATTGCCTTCTTCGGCTTTCGAATGGATGGATGCAGTATTTTTGGGGCCCTTTGGAGGGGTTTTCGTGCGCTTTTTCTTTTTAAAAACCTTACTCATTAACATCATAGAGGGCCCACGTAAAGTTCCTGAGAATTCGCCCCCGGGATTTTCCGGACCCATCCGACCAGGCTACCAAAGGTACCCCTTTTGGGCGTCGGGCAAAAACGGTTAAACGCCATAACTTTTGCAAACGGGAGTCCGATTTAGGCCCACGACTATCAAAACGAAGCTATGGACGAGGATACATTTCCACGTCTCGGTTTTTGAAATGAACAATTATTCGGCCACAATCGGGAAAATTGCAGTTATTGCCTTTCTTCGGTTTTTTCGAATGGAAATGGATGCAGTAGTTTGGGCCTTGGGGGGGTTTTTTCGTGCGGCTTTTTCTTGTTAAACCTTACTCATTAACATCATAGAGGGCCCACGTAAAGTTTCCTGAGAATTCGCCCCCATTTTCCGGACCCATCCGACCAGGCTCCCAAAAGGGGTACCCCCTTTGGCGTCGGGGCAAAAACGTTAAACGTCCATAACTTTTGCAAACGGAGTCCGATTAGGCCCACAGCTATCAAAACGAAGCTATGGACGAGGAGTACATTTCCACGTCTGGGATTTTGGAAATGAACAATTATTGGGCCACAATCTGAAAATTGCAGTTATTCCCTTTCTTCGGTTTTTTCGAATGGATGGATGCAGTAGTTTGGGCCTTGGGGGGGGTTTCGTGCGGTTTTTTTCTTGTTAAAACCTTACTCATTAACATCATAGAGGGCCCACGTAAATTTCCTAAAGAATTCGCCTCCGGATTTTCCGGACCCATCCGGACCAGCTACCAAAGGGTACCCCCTTTGGCGTCGGGGCAAAAACGTTAAACGTCCATAACTTTTGCTACGGGAGTCCGATTTAGGCCCACGAGCTATCAAAACGAAAGCTATGGACGAGGAGTACATTTCCAGCGTCTCGGATTTTGGAAATGAACAATTATTCGGCCACAATCTGGAAAATTGCAGTTATTGCCTTCTTCGGCTTTTCGAATGGATGGATGCAGTAGTTTGGGCCTTGGGAGGGGTTTTCGTGCGCTTTTTCTTGTTAAACCTTACTCATTAACATCATAGAGGGCCCACGTAAAGTTTCCTGAGAATTCGCCTCCGATTTTCCGGACCCATCCGGACCAGGCTACCAAAGGGTACCCCCTTTGGCGTCGGGGCAAAAACGGTTAAACGTCCATAACTTTTGCTACGGGAGTCCGATTTAGGCCCACGAGCTATCAAAACGAAGCTATGGACGAGGAGTACATTTCCACGTCTCGGATTTTGGAAATGAACAATTATTCGTGCCACAATCTGGAAAATTGCAGTTATTGCCTTCTTCGGCTTTCGAATGGATGGATGCAGTAGTTGGGCCTTGGGAGGGGTTTTCGTGCGGCTTTTTCTTGTTAAACCTTACTCATTAACATCATAGAGGGCCCACGTAAAGTTTCCTGAGAATTCGCCTCCGGATTTCCGGACCCATCCGACCAGGCTACCAAAGGGTACCCCCTTTGGCGTCGGGGCAAAAACGTTAAACGTCCATAACTTTTGCTACGGGAGTCCGATTTAGGCCCACGAGCTATCAAAACGAAGCTATGGACGAGGAGTACATTTCCAACGTCTCGGATTTTGGAAATGAACAATTAATTCGGCCACAATCTGGAAAATTGCAGTTATTGCCTTCTTGGGCTTTTCGAAGGGATGGATGCAGTAGTTTGGGCCTTGGGAGGGGTTTTTTCGTGCGGCTTTTTCTGTTAAACCTTACTCATTAACATCATAGAGGCCCACGTAAAGTTTCCTGAGAATTCGCCTCCGGATTTTCCGGACCCATCCGGACCAGGCTACCAAAGGGTACCCCCTTTGGCGTGGGGGCAAAACGGTTAAACGTCCATAACTTTTGCTACGGAGTCCGATTTAGGCCCACGAGCTATCAAAACGAAGCTATGGACGAGGAGTACATTTCCAGCGTCTCGGATTTTGGAAATGAACAATTATTCGGCCACAATCTGGAAAATTGCATTTAAATTGCCTTTTTTCGGCTTTTCGAATGGATGGATGCAGTAGTTTGGGCCTTGGGAGGGTTTTCCGTGCGGCTTTTTCTTGTTAAACCTTACTCTTTAAAACATCATAGAGGGCCCACGTAAAGTTTCCTGAGAATTCGCCCCCGGGATTTTCCGGACCCATCCGACCAGGCTACCAAAGGGTACCCCCTTTGGCGTCGGGGCAAAAACGGTTAAACGTCCATAACTTTTGCTACGGGAGTCCGATTTAGGCCCACGAGCTATCAAAACGAAGCTATGGACGAGGAGTACATTTCCAAGCGTCTCGGATTTTGGAAATGAACAATTATTCGGCCACAATCTGGAAAATTGCAGTTATGCCTTCTTCGGCTTTCGAATGGATGGATGCAGTAGTTTGGGCCTTGGGAGGGTTTTCGTGCGGCTTTTTCTTGTTAAACCTTACTCATTAACATCATAGAGGGCCCACGTAAAGTTTCCTGAGAATTCGCCTCCGGATTTTCCGGACCCATCCGACCAGGCTACCAAAGGGTACCCCCCTTTGGCGTCGGGGCAAAAACGGTTAAACGTCCATAACTTTTGCTACGGGAGTCCGATTTAGGCCCACGAGCTATCAAAACGAAGCTATGGACGAGGAGTACATTTCCAGCGTCTCGGATTTTGGAAATGAACAATTATTCTGCCACAATCTGGAAAATTGCAGTTATTGCCTTCTTCGGCTTTTCGAATGGATGGATGCAGTAGTTTGGGCCTTGGAGGGGTTTTCGTGCGGCTTTTTCTTGTTAAACTTACTCATTAAACATCATAGAGGGCCCACGTAAAGTTTCCTGAGAATTCGCCTCCGGATTTTCCGACCCATCCGGACCAGGCTACCAAAGGGTACCCCCTTTGGCGTCGGGGCAAAAACGGTTAAACGTCCATAACTTTTGCTACGGGAGTCCGATTTAGGCCCACGAGCTATCAAAACGAAGCTATGGACGAGGAGTACATTTCACGTCTC
Source organism: Centaurea solstitialis (assembly GCA_030169165.1). NCBI lineage: Eukaryota > Viridiplantae > Streptophyta > Magnoliopsida > Asterales > Asteraceae > Centaurea > Centaurea solstitialis. Next base: position 32,025 of record JARYMX010000302.1, on the reverse strand, counting down.
GGATTTGGAAATGAACAATTCGGCCCAATCTAAATTGCATTATTGCCTTTCTTCGCTTTCGAATGGATGATGCATAGTTTGGGCTTGGGGGTTTGTGCGCTTTTTCTGTTAAACTTACTCTTAACATCAAAGGGCCCACTAATTTCCTAGAATTCGCCCATTTTCCGACCCATCCGACAGGCTACCAAGGTACCCCCTTGGCGTCGGGCAAAAACGTTAACCCATAACTTTGCTAGGGAGCCGATTGCCCACGAGCTATCAAAACAGTATGACGGGAGTCTTCCAGCCCGTTTTGGAAATGAACAATTATCCCACAACGGAAAATTGCAGTTTTCCTCTCCTTTCGAATGGATGGATCATATTTGGGCTTGGAGGGTTTTCGTCGCTTTTCTTGTTAAACTTACTCATTACACATAAGGCCCGTAAAGTTTCCTAGAATCGCCTCCGATTTCCGGACCCTCCGACCAGCACCAAAGGACCCCCTTGGCGTCGGGGAAAAAAAGGGTTAAACGCCATAACTTTTGCTACGGGAGTCCGTTTTGGGCCCACGACTATCAAAACGAACTATGGACGAGGATACTTTTCCACCGTCTCGGATTTTGGAAATGAACAATTATTCGGCCACAATTGGAAAATTGCAGTTTTTGCCTTTTCCCCTTTTTTTCGAATGGATGGATGCAGTTTTTTGGGCCCTTTGGGAGGGGTTTTCGTGCGGCTTTTTTTGTTAAACTTACTCATTAACATCATAGAGGGCCCCGTAAAGTTTCCTGAGAATTCCCCCGGGATTTTCCGGACCCATCCGGACCGGCTCCCAAAAGGGTACCCCCTTTGGCGTCGGGGCAAAAAAGGTTAAACGTCCAAACTTTTGCTACGGAGTCCGATTTAGGCCCACGGCTATCAAAACGAAGCTATGGACGAGAGTACATTTCCACGTCTCGGATTTTGGAAATGAAAAATTTAAATCGGCCATAATCTGGAAAATTGCATTATTGCCTTCTTCGGCTTTTCGAATGGATGGATGCAGTAGTTTGGGCCTTGGAGGGGTTTTCGTGCGGCTTTTTCTTGTTAGAACTTACTCATTAACATCATAGAGGGCCCACTAAAGTTTCTGAGAATTCGCCTCCGGATTTTCCGGACCCATCCGGACCAGGCTACCAAAGGGTACCCCCTTTGGCGTCGGGGCAAAAACGGTTAAACGTCCATAACTTTTGCTACGGAGTCCGATTTAGGCCCACGAGCTATCAAAACGAAGCTATGGACGAGGAGTACATTTCCACGTCTCGGATTTTGGAAATGAACAATTATTCGGCCACAATCTGGAAAATTGCATTTATTGCCTTCTTTGGCTTTTCGAATGGATGGATGCAGTAGTTTGGGCCTTGGAGGGGTTTTCGTGCGGCTTTTTCTTGTTAGAACTTACTCATTAACATCATAGAGGGCCCACGTAAAGTTTCCTGAGAATTCGCCTCCGGATTTTCCGGACCCATCCGGACCAGGCTACCAAAGGTACCCCCTTTGGCGTCGGGGCAAAAACGTTTAAACGTCCATAACTTTTGCTACGGGAGTCCGATTTAGGCCCACGAGCTATCAAAACGAAGCTATGGACGAGGAGTACATTTCCAGCGTCTCGGATTTTGGAAATGAACAATTATTCGGCCACAATCTGGAAAATTGCAGTATTGCCTTCTTCGGCTTTTCGAATGGATGGATGCAGTAGTTTGGGCCTTGGGAGGGGTTTTCGTGCGGCTTTTTCTTGTTAGAACTTACTCATTAACATCATAGAGGGCCCACGTAAAGTTTCCTGAGAATTCGCCTCCGGATTTTCCGACCCATCCGGACCAGGCTACCAAGAGGTACCCCCTTTGGCGTCGGGGCAAAAAACGGTTAAACGTCCATAACTTTTGCTACGGGAGTCCGATTTAGGCCACGAGCTATCAAAACGAAGCTATGGACGAGGAGTACATTTCCAGCGTCTCGGATTTTGGAAATGAACAATTATTCGGCCACAATCTGGAAAATTGCAGTTATTGCCTTCTTCGGCTTTTCGAATGGATGGATGCAGTAGTTTGGGCCTTGGGAGGGGTTTTCGTGCGGCTTTTTCTTGTTAGAACTTACTCATTAACATCATAGAGGGCCCACGTAAAGTTTCCTGAGAATTCGCCTCCGGATTTTCCGGACCCATCCGGACCAGGCTACCAAGGGTACCCCCTTTGGCGTCGGGGCAAAAACGGTTAAACGTCCATAACTTTTGCTACGGGAGTCCGATTTAGGCCCACGAGCTATCAAAACGAAGCTATGGACGAGGAGTACATTTCCAGCGTCTCGGATTTTGGAAATGAAACAATTATTCGGCCACAATCTGGAAAATTGCAGTTATTGCCTTCTTCGGCTTTTCGAATGGATGGATGCAGTAGTTTGGGCCTTGGGAGGGGTTTTCGTGCGGCTTTTTCTTGTTAGAACTTACTCATTAACATCATAGAGGGCCCACGTAAAGTTTCCTGAGAATTCGCCTCCGGATTTTCCGGACCCATCGGACCAGGCTACCAAAGGGTACCCCCTTTGGCGTCGGGGCAAAAACGGTTAAACGTCCATAACTTTTGCTACGGGAGTCCGATTTAGGCCCACGAGCTATCAAAACGAAGCTATGGACGAGGAGTACATTTCCAGCGTCTCGGATTTTGGAAATGAACAATTATTCGGCCAAATCTGGAAAATTGCAGTTATTGCCTTCTTCGGCTTTTCGAATGGATGGATGCAGTAGTTGCGCCTTGGAGGGTTTTCGTGCGGCTTTTTCTTGTTAGAACTTACTCATTAACATCATAGAGGGCCCACGTAAAGTTTCCTGAGAATTCGCCTCCGGATTTTCCGGACCCATCCGGACCAGGCTACCAAAGGGTACCCCTTTGGCGTCGGGGCAAAAACGGTTAAACGTCCATAACTTTTGCTACGGGAGTCCGATTTAGGCCCACGAGCTATCAAAACGAAGCTATGGACGAGGAGTACATTTCCAGCGTCTCGGATTTGGAAATGAACAATTATTCGCCACAATCTGGAAAATTGCATTTATTGCCTTCTTCGGCTTTTCGAATGGATGGATGCAGTAGTTTGGGCCTTGGAGGGGTTTTCGTGCGGCTTTTTCTTGTTAGAACTTACTCATTAACATCATAGAGGGCCCACGTAAAGTTTCCTGAGAATTCGCCTCCGATTTTCCGACCCATCCGGACCAGGCTACCAAAGGGTACCCCCTTTGGCGTCGGGGCAAAAACGGTTAAACGTCCATAACTTTTGCTACGGGAGTCCGATTAGGCCCACGAGCTATCAAAGAGAAGCTATGGACGAGGAGTACATTTCCAGCGTCTCGGATTTTGGAAATGAACAATTATTCGGCCACAATCTGGAAAATTGCAGTTATTGCCTTCTTCGGCTTTTCGAATGGATGGATGCAGTAGTTTGGGCCTTGGGAGGGGTTTTCGTGCGGCTTTTTCTTGTTAGAACTTACTCATTAACATCATAGAGGCCCACGTAAAGTTTCCTGAGAATTCGCCTCCGGATTTTCCGGGACCCATCCGGACCAGGCTACCGAAGGGTACCCCCTTTGGCGTCGGGGCAAAAACGGTTAAACGTCCATAACTTTTGCTACGGGAGTCCGATTTAGGCCACGAGCTATCAAAACGAAGCTATGGACGAGGAGTACATTTCCAGCGTCTCGGATTTTGGAAATGAACAATTATTCGGCCACAATCTGGAAAATTGCAGTTATTGCCTTCTTCGGCTTTTCGAATGGATGGATGCAGTAGTTTGGGCCTTGGGAGGGTTTTCGTGCGGCTTTTTCTTGTTAGAACTTACTCATTAACATCATAGAGGGCCCACGTAAAGTTTCCTGAGAATTCGCCTCCGGATTTTCCGGACCCATCCGGACCAGGCTACCAAAGGGTACCCCCTTTGGCGTCGGGGCAAAAAACGGTTAAACGTCCATAACTTTTGCTACGGGAGTCCGATTTAGGCCCACGAGCTATCAAAACGAAGCTATGGACGAGGAGTACATTTCCAGCGTCTCGGATTTTGGAAATGAACAATTAATTCGGCCATAATCTGGAAAATTGCAGTTATTGCCTTCTTCGGCTTTTCGAATGGATGGATGCAGTAGTTTGCGCCTTGGGAGGGGTTTTCGTGCGGCTTTTTCTTGTTAGAACTTACTCATTAACATCATAGAGGGCCCACGTAAAGTTTCCTGAGAATTCGCCTCCGGATTTTCCGGACCCATCCGGACCAGGCTACCAAAGGGTACCCCTTTGGCGTCGGGGCAAAACGGTTAAACGTCCATAACTTTTGCTACGGGAGTCCGATTTAGGCCCACGAGCTATCAAAACGAAGCTATGGACGAGGAGTACATTTCAGCGTCTCGGATTTTGGAAATGAACAATTATTCGGCCACAATCTGGAAAATTGCATTTATTGCCTTCTTCGGCTTTTCGAATGGATGGATGCAGTAGTTTGGGCCTTGGGAGGGTTTTCGTGCGGCTTTTTCTTGTTAGAACTTACTCATTAACATCATAGAGGGCCCACGTAAAGTTTCCTGAGAATTCGCCTCCGGATTTTCCGGACCCATCCGGACCAGGCTACCAAAGGGTACCCCCTTTGGCGTCGGGGCAAAAACGGTTAAACGTCCATAACTTTTGCTACGGGAGTCCGATTTAGGCCCACGAGCTATCAAAACGAAGCTATGGACGAGGAGTACATTTCCAGCGTCTCGGATTTTGGAAATGAACAATTATTCGGCCACAATCTGGAAAATTGCAGTTATTACCTTCTTTGGCTTTTCGAATGGATGGATGCAGTAGTTTGGGCCTTGGGAGGGGTTTTCGTGCGGCTTTTTCTTGTTAGAACTTACTCATTAACATCATAGAGGGCCCACGTAAAGTTTCCTGAGAATTCTCCTCCGGATTTTCCTGACCCATCCGGACCAGGCTACCAAAGGGTACCCCCTTTGGCGTCGGGCAAAAAACGGTTAAACGTCCATAACTTTTGCTACGGGAGTCCGATTTAGGCCACGAGCTATCAAAGAGAAGCTATGGACGAGGAGTACATTTCCAGCGTCTCGGATTTTGGAAATGAACAATTATTCGGCCACAATCTGGAAAATTGCGTTATTGCCTTCTTCGGCTTTTCGAATGGATGGATGCAGTAGTTTGGCCTTGGGAGGGGTTTTCGTGCGGCTTTTTCTTGTTAGAAACTTACTCATTAACATCATAGAGGGCCCACGTAAAGTTTCCTGAGAATTCGCCTCCGGATTTTCCGGACCCATCCGGACCAGGCTACCGAAGGGTACCCCCTTTGGCGTCGGGGCAAAAACGTTAAACGTCCATAACTTTTGCTACGGGAGTCGATTTAGGCTCACGAGCTATCAAAACGAAGTATGGACGAGGAGTACATTTCCAGCGTCTCGGATTTTGGAAATGAACAATTATTCGGCCACAATCTGGAAATTGCAGTTATTGCCTTCTTCGGCTTTTCGAATGGATGGATGCAGTAGTTTGGGCCTTGGGAGGGGTTTTCGTGCGGCTTTTTCTTGTTAGAACTTACTCATTAACATCATAGAGGGCCCACGTAAAGTTTCCTGAGAATTCGCCTCCGGATTTTCCGGACCCATCCGGACCAGGCTACCAAAGGGTACCCCCTTTGGCGTCGGGGCAAAAACGGTTAAACGTCCATAACTTTTGCTACGGGAGTCGATTAGGCCACGAGCTATCAAAACGAAGCTATGGACGAGGAGTACATTTCCAGCGTCCGATTTTGGAATGAACAATATTCGGCCACAATCTGGAAAATTGAGTTATTGCCTTTCGGCTTTTCGAATGGATGGTGCATAGTTTGGGCCTTGGGAGGGTTTTCGTGCGGCTTTTTCTTGTTAGAACTTACTCATTACATCATAGAGGGCCCACGTAAAGTTTCTGAGAATTCGCCTCCGATTTTCCGGACCCATCCGACCAGGCTACCAAAGGGTACCCCTTTGGCGTCGGGCAAAAACGTTAAACGTCATAACTTTTGCTACGGGAGTCCGATTTAGGCCCACGAGCTATCAAAACGAAGCTATGGACGAGGAGTACATTTCAGCGTCTCGGATTTGGAAATGAACAATTATTCGGCCACAATCTGGAAAATTGCAGTTATTGCCTTCTTCGGCTTTTCGAATGGATGATGCAGTAGTTTGGGCCTTGGAGGGTTTTCGTGCGGCTTTTTCTTGTTAGAACTTACTCATTAACATCATAGAGGGCCCACGTAAAGTTTCCTGAGAATTCGCCTCCGGATTTTCCGACCCATCCGACCAGGCTACCAAAGGTACCCCCTTTGGCGTCGGGCAAAACGTTAAACGTCCATAACTTTTGCTACGGGAGTCCGATTTAGGCCACGAGCATCAAACGAAGCTATGGACGAGGAGTACATTTCCAGCGTCTCGGATTTTGGAAATGAACAATTATTCGGCCACAATTGGAAAATTGCAGTTATTGCCTTCTTCGGCTTTTCGAATGATGGATGCAGTAGTTTGGGCCTTGGGAGGGGTTTTCGTGCGGCTTTTCTTGTTAGAACTTACTCATTAACATCATAGAGGGCCCACGTAAAGTTTCCTGAGAATTCGCCTCCGGATTTCCGGACCCATCCGGACCAGGCTACCAAGGGTACCCCTTTGGCGTCGGGGCAAAAACGTTTTAAACGTCCATAACTTTTGCTACGGAGTCGATTTAGGCCCACGAGCTATCAAACGAAGCTATGACGAGGAGTACATTTCCAGCGTCTCGGATTTTGGAAATGAACAATTATTCGGCCACAATCTGGAAAATTGCAGTTATTGCCTTTTCGGCTTTTCGAATGGATGGATGCAGTAGTTTGGCCTTGGAGGGGTTTTCGTGCGGCTTTTCTTGTTAGAACTTACTCATTAACATCATAGGGCCCACGTAAAGTTTCCTGAGAATTCGCCTCCGGATTTTCCGGACCCATCCGGACCAGGCTACCAAAGGGTACCCCTTTGGCGTCGGGGCAAAAACGGTTAAACGTCCATAACTTTTGCTACGGGAGTCCGATTTAGGCCACAGCTATCAAAACGAGCTTGGACGAGGATACATTTCCAGCGTCTCGATTTTGGAAATGAACAATTATTCGGCCACAATCTGAAAATTGCAGTTATTGCCTTCTTCGGCTTTTCGAATGATGATGCAGTAGTTTGGGCCTTGGGAGGGTTTTCGTGCGGCTTTTTCTTGTTAGAACTTACTCATTAACATCATAGAGGGCCCACGTAAAGTTTCCTGAGAATTCGCCTCCGATTTTCCGGACCCATCCGGACCAGGCTACCAAGGGTACCCCTTGGCGTCGGGCAAAAACGGTAAACGTCCATAACTTTTGCTACGGGTCCGATTTAGGCCCACGAGCTATCAAAGCGAAGCTTAGACGAGGAGTACATTTCCAGCTCTCGGATTTTGGAAATGAACAATTATTCGGCCACAATCTGGAAAATTGCAGTTATTGCCTTCTTCGGCTTTTCGAATGGATGGATGCAGTAGTTTGGGCCTTGGGAGGGGTTTTCGTGCGGCTTTTTCTTGTTAGAACTTACTCATTAACATCATAGAGGGCCCACGTAAAGTTTCCTGAGAATTCGCCTCCGGATTTTCCGGACCCATCCGGACCAGGCTACCAAAGGGTACCCCCTTTGGCGTCGGGGCAAAAACGGTTAAACGTCCATAACTTTTGCTACGGGAGTCCGATTTAGGCCCACGAGCTATCAAAACGAAGCTATGGACGAGGAGTACATTTCCAGCGTCTCGGATTTTGGAAATGAACAATTAATCGGCCATAATCTGGAAAATTGCAGTTATTGCCTTCTTCGGCTTTTCGAATGGATGGATGCAGTAGTTTGCGCCTTGGGAGGGGTTTTCGTGCGGCTTTTTCTTGTTAGAACTTACTCATTAACATCATAGAGGGCCCACGTAAAGTTTCCTGAGAATTCGCCTCCGGATTTTCCGGACCCATCCGGACCAGGCTACCAAAGGGTACTGGTACGCTGTTTTTGCTACCCCCTTACAATCCCCTATAATGGAATAAGGAGAATAAAGGGCAATGGCGCCAAAAACAACAACGACTGAGGTGAACTGTGAGATTCAACTGGAAAATAGAACCAGGCGCAAGTATACACCTTGAACTACTGTCGTCCCGTAACAAGTAATAATAGTAAGTAAATACCAGATATCGTTTCCACAGAGAAGGAATAATGCAAGAGTCTTTTCAGTTGTTGGTAAAGCAGTTAAGGGATGATTTCAGATGGCGAATTCGAGGATTTTAACCGATGCTTGTTTTAGCAAATGGTGAGTGAGTGTGTTTGTAAAATCTATTGGAGAAAAAGAACCCAGGGTGCAGGTAGTAAAGAGATACAAAAAGGGCTGTTTGTAGTTTAAAGATGCTTTATAAAACTGTGAAACCACTGGCTAGACGGCCGACCACAGTGCACACTGGTCAACATGCAATCAGGTGTGATATTAGTCACTTGCCCTAGCACAACCAGTGTTACCTTCATCGCCAGATAAAAACCATATACAGACTACACATATTACTACAGTTATTCTCCCGTTATCCTTAACTCTGAAAGTTAATGCATTTTCATAAGCTAGACTAATCCAACTTAATCTTCAATGTAACGTTTCAAATCCCTGCAATGAATAGTTTAGCACTGTAATATTGTTCTCACTTTACTGCATTTGTTTTAACGTAAACCTTAACTCTGAAAGTTAATGCATTTTCATAAGCCAGATTGGGCGTCAATCAACCTAACTTAATCTTCAATGAAACGCTTCAAACTCCTGCAATAAATAGTTAGCACAATAATACAACATTGCATCTAGAACAATTACAACTACATTGCACTCAATATTTCCCCACACCCCAAGCTCAAGTGTTTAACTCATAACTTGGAAATGTGAATACTGGAATACTGACCAGTTGGGAATAATGGCAAGAAAAGCAAATGAGTGGTAATTACTTACACAATACGTTCCCTTCTAAGAGGGAAACAGAGTGTAAGTAATCCCAAGAACAGTAAAATAAATTGCAGTAGATTAAATACTGGACTTGACCAGTAGATTGCAGAAATGTAAACACTGGAGTGACCAGTAAAGACTGGATTGACCAGTAAGTTGCAGAAAAGTAACTGACAGGAAATTAAACACTGGATTTATGACCAGTAAAATTGCTGGAAAGTAAATTGCAATAAAAGTAAATTGGTAATTACTACACAATACGTTCTCTACTAGAGAGAAACAGAGTGTAGTAATTCCAAGAAGTTAGAAAGTTAGCAGCAGTTAGCAATAGCAGGTAAATAAAACACTGTTTAGTTACTTGGAACAAAAGTCTTGTTTGTAAATATTTTGGGGACAAAAGTACCATAAAGGTACACTTAGGGGACACAAAGTACCTAAAGTACTTACACATGTACTTGAAAGTACAAAAGTGGGATTTAGGTTGTACCTTAGTCTTGCAAATGAAGTAACTAATTTCTAACAGCTAAAACACTAACAGGTATTTTGAAAACACTGATTTTGGTAGTTGAAACACAATACGTTCTTTACTAAGAAAGAATCAGAGTGTAAGCAACTCCAAGGAAACAAGAAGATTTAAAAACTACAAACTTTGGATTTTAATAACAAGAACACTTTAAAGATCAAAACGTTGGAACTTTAACAACAAGAACACAACACAAAAGATTTTCCAAAAGATTACTTTGATTAAAACTACTAAGAACAACAACAACACTAGTTTGAATGCTTAAACCCGTATAGAGATTAAGACATAAACTAGGAAGATCAAAATATTAACCTACGGATTGGTTTCAAGAACCAAGAGTTTCAAACCAAGAACTTAAGAACAGAAATTTAAATCTAAAACAGCAGCTAAGAACTAAAGAGTAGTGACAAGAGAAACCAAATCACTAGAAAGTGATATGGATCAAATGTAAGAAATTAAGGTTACAACTACATGGTATTTATAGGCAAATAAAAGGCTTAAAAGAGGGAGACAGCTGTAAACAGGCTTGATTGTCTGACAAAAGCAACCCATGGGTCAAAAGTCGGGTCAGATCCAAAAGCAGTTCCTTGAATCAAAAGTAATGAGCTGGCCCAGAAACCTTCCTTCAGCATTCCTGCAGCAGTCCGGTGGCATTCCTATAGCACTCCCAAAGGGCTGTCCTGCTACTGCTCCTTTCCAAAGCCTGAAATTTAAGGAAATAACACTAATTAACTACTAATTTACACATTTAAGCATATAAGTCATGAGAAATGAAATTATCTTAAAAACAGAAGTAAACTAGACTCAAACTACATTATTGGGCAAAATAAAGACACAATTTGACATAAAAAGGACTCCATAAGTGGCAACATTTAGACACTTATCACAACCTCAAACTTAAAATGTTGTTTGTCCCCAAACAACCAAAAATGACAAAATAAAGACTCAAGTTCTAAAAATTTGGACAAAAATTTGGACTGTTTCAAGAGTATGTACACATAGATCCTTTTGGCTTATATGGATGACATGAAATCAAATAGCCCTTCACAAATCATGGTTCCTTTCCTGATGTCAAGGTGCAACACAGATTTAGTCCTAAGTCTAGAGTCAGTAAGGCATCTTTGTATTGGTGGTGCATGTTGGCCATTCTTTCTTTGCATGCATAAGCCTCTTTTTCACACATCTCACAACAATCACTCAATGGTATGATTTTATTACCATTCTTCCCTTATTGAGGTATTGATGGACCTTTAGGTCTCTTTCAAGCACTTTGTGTCTTTTAACACAGATTATGCACTAAACTAAAAAAATTTACAAAAAATTTAGTGATATTTTGGCTCATTTGGCTTAATGATGTGTTTGGCTTAATGAGGTGAGGAAGGGGTTGAGTGTATATGCAAGGCATTCTCCCCACCTCAAACTTATGGGATGCAATGTCCCCATTGTATCAAAGGAAAAGTGTTTATGGGCTTGAATTGTAGGAATGAAAGCCCAAGAATGGCTTGCCATATGATGACTCAACCATCTTTTCTATCAAACTGTGTGGACTATTTCTGTGCTAACAACTATCTTTCAAAAAGATCACATCTAGATTTATTAAGGCTATAAGATCATGTATAAATTAAAGAGCATGCCAATTCTGATCACAGTGCACAAACAGGTGAACAATTCCAGAAAATCAGTTCCCAATTTAAACTAGAAAAGCAATGATGAGAATGGGACTGTTTTCCATTTCATCAATTGCAAGACACAAACAAAAGTGACTCAAATTCTATGCTATCATGACTTAGTGAGCAAAACTACCTACAATTCAGCAACTTATCCAAACAGATCAATGAATGAACAAAGACCATGGATTAAGACTTAACAATTAATAAACTAAAAATCCTACTTTGAAACAGAAAAGTAAAAATGACAATGTTTCCCAAAAGGGTCACACTGCCATCAATTCTACATACTTTTAAAAACATTAACCTCAAACTTGAGATGTTGTGTAACATTCAAGTTTGGAAAATCATCAAAAACAAAGAAACTATACAAACTTTACCTACCTCAAACTTGCTTAAGGCAATGTTTGAGTTTAAAACCTAAAATTCAGCAAATCAAAATAAAAGACTCACAATTTTAACAACCTCAAACTTTGTCCATGACAAAGTTTGGAACTCAAAACTAGCAACTTACCTAAAATGCAGCAAATTTCCCAAAAAGGGGCATCAACAGATTTCATGCCATGGGATAACACAAACAAATTACACAAAAGCACCACAAGGTTGAATACATGCAAGCTAAGAGGGACTGCCTCTTATGTGTGTGAATTCAATAATACCAAGATCTCAAGGGGAATGCCCTTGTGATCATCCAAAATCAACCAAATGAGGTAGAGGGAATGCCTCTACTCATTGTGCACCAAAATTCACAAAGGTGAAAACAGGGGGACTGCCCCTATGTGCAAACTGTGTGTGAGTGCATAAGTGTGCAAAATAGGAAAACAAAACATGCTATCATACTAATATATATACAAACAGGCAGAGAACAGACATTTTTGCTGTGCAAAGCTAAGCATGCTATCATTCATATGGTAATTGACAAGGGAATGTAAAAGGGAGAATGATAGAACCTGTCCTACTCAGACTGAGTAGGTGAATCCTCCTGGAGCACATCCTTGGGTCTGGGAGGCATCTTTAGAGGCTGTTGGGCTTGTCCCAACCTATAGGCCTCCTTGATCTGCTCCTTGTACATCTTGTGCAAGGCCTCCTGCTCCCTTTCTTTCTTGATCTTCTCCACATCCCTCTCAATCACCTGCAGCTTCTCCTTGAGCTTTCTGTGCTTAGTCTTCACCAGATCCTTGATCTCCTCAGTCTGTCTCTCCATGGCATCCATCAGCTCAGTCTTCAAAGACTCCAATCCAGAGTTGGAAGTCTGTCCACCAGTCTGCTTGGTCTTCTGCCTGGTGATTCTCTGAGCAGGGGGACTTGGAGATGGACAATACTCCTCATCCTCCTCACTATCTTGGAGTATCAACCTCCTCTTTTTTGGTGGCCCTGTGCTAGCAGCCTTCTTCTTTCTCTGGATCTCTACCTCATGCTCCTTGGCCTTCTGTTTTCTGGCCAACTCCACTTCTCTTGCTCTCTCTTGCTTTCTCTTCTCCTCTGCCTCTGCTTTCTTTCTCTCTTCAACCTCTATCCTCTTCCTTTCTTCTGCTTCAGCTTTCTTCTTAGCAACAGCCTCAACCCTCAATCTTTCCTCAGCCTCTAACTTCTTTCTAGCAGCTTCCTCAGCCTTCTTGTTCAATCTCTCTTTCTCAGCCTCCCAAGCCTCCTTTCTTCTCTTTTTATCCCTCTCATCCTTCTCAGCTTGAGAGATCAGCCTCCTCTTTTTGAACACTTCTTTCACTACAGGCTTTTCAACCTGTTTTTCCATGTGTTGCTCATCATGTACCTCCTCTGCCCTTAGTGTGTCACCATCTCCTCTTTCAGGTTCCTCCTCATGGGTAGGACTGTTGTGCACAAAAGTGTCATGCACAACATCCTCATGCATAGCAGGTTCATCAATTGGTTGATCCTGAGGCTGCTTTCCCTTATCAGTCTTCTCCTTTCCACTAGATGCACCCATATCCCATTCCAACTGCTCAAGTATAGGCTCCAAGGCTGCTCCACTTGTTCCCACAGTCTCTACCCTCTTCACTGTTTCTTTGGCCACCATCAACTCTCTTGTTTCACTTGCCACAGGCTGTTTGGGTTGGGGGTTTTGGCTAGAGGTAGCCTGGTTGGCCATAGGGCCAAAACCAGGGGGTATGATGGTTGAGGCTTGGGTGCTAGCTTGCCTAGCATTGATGATAGCTTGGAGTTAGGCTATAGTGTAGTCTGCAAAGGGGTTTTGGTTGGGTGTAGGTCTAGGTTCAGGGGTTTGAAATCTAAAGGGGACATAATGGGTTCCATGGGTGGTATAGAAAGGATGGTTGTAGGTTTGATAGGATGGTCTAGGTTGCATTTGTGACAAGGCATGGTTAGTGAACAATCTAGCTATCTTGTCACTAATAGGGGCTGTATTGGCAGGGGTATAGTTTAAGGAAGGTGGGTTAGGGATGGTTTGTTGTGGTTGATTGGAAGATTGCCCTTTCATGGTTGTGGAGAGACCTAAAATCTCATCTTGAGCAGCCAAGGCATCATCAAGATTTTGACTTAAGGCCATCCCAACAATGGTGTTAGGGCCAAAGGGTTTCTCTAAGGCTTTAGTGGTGGAAGGTTTTGGTGTTGAACTTGTGGCTTTAGGAAACTTTGCATATTGATGTGCAGGGATGGTGACTGAACCTCCTTGGGTGGTCACAGTGATGGGTATGTTATCAAAGTCCACATCAGGGGACTTTGATGGAGATGATGTTGCAGCAGCCAAAGCAAGAGTATCAAGGGCTGTTTTACCTTGATGAGATGATCCTTCCCCTTTCTTCTTAGCCTCCACAGTCTCATGCATCTTTGAAGTTTCTCCCCTCTCTTCTTCCTTGGAGTTTGTACTCCCTTCAGATGATACTCCAATGGCAGATCCCTCACTTGTAGCCATGGGTTTGGTCTTCAAAACTTTGCTACTTCTTGTATTCCTCCCTTGCTTTAGTGGAGTGGCCTTCGGCTTCTTTGCCACAGATTTGGCTCTTGCTTTTGGTTTCTCCTTCAAAGGCTTTACACTTCTAACAGGGATTGCAGCAATGGGGGTTTTGTTCAAGGGATTGTCACCGGAATCAGGGGGTGTATCACCGGAATTGTGTTTTTCCCGGATGGTTTTCTTAGTGATCGGCATTTCACAGTGGTGGTTAAGGGTGGTTAGGGCTTGATTAGGAAAGGGCTTAGTGAAATTAATGATGGAGAGGGTTAAATAAAGAGGTTTAATGGTGGTTTGAAATGGTGGTTTCCCTCTTGGTGGTTTCCGGTCAAGGTTGCAAGTACAAGGTGGCAGTCGGCGGCTATTACCCAAAGTGGAAACGCCGATGATCTCTATTCAAGTACACTATCGAAGCTGTGTTTGCAGAGATGGCTGATTGAAAGTACAATATCGTTATCTTGAGGGAGACAGAGGTCTGGAACGTTGTCTTCTCAAGAAAGATGATGTCAGCGTGATGATACCCTCTGTTGCTTTTCCGGCGAAGTAACCGTTAGACACCAACGGTGTCGTTTGATCTCAACTAGACGGAATTGGGCTTGAGAGAGTGGGCCTGCAAACAAGAGGTAACCAGATCAGATTTACTCTTTTATTTATTTCGTGGGCTTGCTTTTATTTAATTAATTAAACCGACCACAGGGCCCAATTTAGGAGAATAGGCTAATTAGCCCATCTCTTCAATCTGACCCAAAATCAGATTTAATTACTTTATTTTATTTTCTTTATTTTTCTGATTTTCAAATGACAAGATAAAAAAAATTATTTTTGGTATTTTCAAATATTATTTTCTAAAAGAATTTTGCTAACTATAACCTAATTTTATCCATGCTTACTAATATTACTACTACATAAATTTATCTACATCCCTAATATTAGTTGTACTACCACTAATATAACCTAATGCTATAATTATCTAGACTAGAAAGACTTAGACTAAGTACACTAAGGTTAATGCTAGACTAATATTACAACTAATAAAAATTTTAATCTTATTCTAACTTAACCTAATTCAAAAGCAACTATTTTTTGGATTTTTGAGAAAAGAATTATAAAAACTAATATTACTATGTTACTTAAACCTAACTTTAATTATCTAGATATACTACTTACCTAGTTACAACTAATAAATATTTTTGTTGTTTTTCAAAATTATTATAACTTGTCCTAAAAGTAATTATTTTTGGATTTTCAAAAATATTTTTTTCTAAAAACCTAATACTACTAAATGACTTAAAACTAATTATTTTTTTTGTGAAATCTTTTCTTTTTATGCAAGTAAAAAAAAACAAAAAGGAAAAATAGAAAAAAAAAATAAACTTATGTACAAGAAAGAAAAACATTTATCTTTTTTTTTTTTAGAAATCAGAGTCATCAGCCATGTCAGGCTGATGTGGATTTGGAACTGGCTCAAGAAATGGTTTCACTCTCTGTCCATTTACCTTGAAAGTAGTACCTCTGTCCGGATCAATTAAATCAACTACTCCGTAGGGGTATACTCTTGCAATTTCAAAAGGACCTGTCCATCTAGATTTAAGCTTTCCAGGGAATAACTTCTCTCTAGAATTGAACAGTAAAACTTTTTGTCCTTCATATAGGTCTTTTGGAAGAATCTTTTTGTCATGCCATTTCTTTGTATTTTCTTTATAGAGTTTGGCATTCTCATAAGAAAAATACCTATGTTCTTCCATTTCACAGAGTTGTAAAATTCTTTTCTTACCAGCCTCATCCAGACTCATGTTCAGTTCTTTGATGGCCCAATAGGCCTTATGCTCTAACTCTACAGGCAGGTGACAGGCTTTTCCAAAAACTAACTTATATGGGGACATTCCAATAGGGGTTTTGAGTGCAGTTCTGTAGGCCCACAGGGCATCATCCAATTTGGAGGCCCAATCCTTGCGGTGTGGTTTGACTACTTTAGCCAAAATGCCTTTAATTTCCCTATTTGACAACTCAGCCAAACCATTGGTTTGAGGGTGATAAGCAGTAGCCACCCTATGCTGAATGTTGTATTTCAGTAGAAGTTCCTCAAGTAAATTATTTAGGAAGTGTGTGCCTTCATCACTAATTAAGGCACGTGGTGTACCAAATCTAGTGAAAATGTGTTTTTGTAAGAACTTGACAACAGTCTTAGCATCATTAGAGTGGCAGGCCATAGCCTCCACCCATTTAGACACATAGTCTACAGCTACCAATATATAAGAACAATTGTTGGAAACAGGAAAAGGTCCCATAAAGTCAATACCCCACACATCAAATAATTCTATTTCTAGAATTCCATTGAGGGGCATTTCATTCCTTCTGGAAATATTTCCACTTCTCTGACACTCATCACAACTTTTTACAAAGTCATGACAATCTCTATGTAGAGTAGGCCAGTAGAATCCAGACTGTAAAATCTTAGCTGCAGTTCTGTGGCCTCCAAAGTGACCTCCACAAGGTCCTGTGTGGCAATGATGTATGATTGAAGTCACTTCTTCTTTTGGAATGCACCTTCTGATCACCTGATCTGCACAAATTTTAAACAAATAAGGATCATCCCAAAGATATTTTCTCAATCAGATAAAAGCTTTTTCTTTTGATATTTATTAAAATCTTTAGGAATGATTTCACATGCTAAAAAATTACAAATGTCTGCAAACCAAGGTATGGAAAAATGGTTCACAGCTAATATCCTCTCATCTGGAAATACTTCACAGATGTCACTACTATGTACAATCTCTTTTTGCTTTTCTATTCTTGATAAGTGGTCAGCCACTTGATTATTTGTTCCTTTTCTGTCAATGATCTCCAAATCAAACTCTTGTAACAACAAGACCCACCTTATCAACCTAGGTTTTGCATCTTTTTTAGAAATAAGGTACTTGAGGGCAGAATGATCAGTGTGAACAATTACCTTGATCCCCATCAAGTAAGATCTGAATTTTTCAAAAGCAAAAACCACAGCCAATAATTCCTTTTCAGTAGTGGTGTAATTGATTTGAGCATCATTGAGGGTTTTACTAGCATAGTATATAGGGTGAAAAATCTTTCCTTTCTTTTGCCCTAATACAGCTCCAACTGCCCAGTCACTAGCATCACACATTATTTCAAAAGGTTGGGACCAGTCAGGTGTGGTTACAACAGGAGCAGTGACCAGAGCTTCTTTTAGAGTTTTAAAAGCCTTTTTACAATCTTCATCAAAAATAAACTCCTGATCATGCTGAAGTAACACACACAAGGGTTTTGAGATTTTGGAGAAATCTTTTATGAATCTCCTGTAAAACCCTGCATGTCCAAGGAAACTTCTGATTCCTTTCACAGTGGTTGGCTCAGGTAACTTTGCAATTACCTCCAACTTTGCTTTGTCTACCTCAATGCCTCTATTGGATATGAGATGTCCCAGAACTATACCTTCTTTAACCATGAAATGGCATTTTCTCCCAATTCAAGACTAAATCAGTATCTTCACATCTTTCCAGAGCTTTTTCAAGATTTTTCAAACACTGCTCATATGATGTCCCATATACAGAAAAGTCATCCATGAAGATTTCCATGGAGTTTTCTAGCATATCAGAGAAAATAGACATCATACATCTCTGGAAAGTTGCTGGGGCATTACATAGTCCAAAGGGCATCCTTCTAAAGGCAAAAGTGCCATAGGGACATGTAAAAGTGGTCTTTTCCTGGTCATCTGGTGCAATGGCTATTTGATTGTAACCGGAGTAACCATCTAAGAAACAATAAAACTCCTTACCTGCCAGTCTATCTAACATTTGGTCCACAAAAGGTAAAGGAAAATGGTCTTTTTGAGTGGCTTTGTTAAGCCTTCTATAGTCCATGCATATCCTCCAACCTGATACTACTCTGGTAGGTATAAGTTCATTTTTCTCATTTGGTACAACAGTAACTCCACCCTTCTTGGGTACACATTGAACTGGACTGACACAAGTACTACTGGCAATGGGATAGATTATGCCAGCATCAAGCCATTTCAAGATCTCCTTTTTAACTACTTCTTTCATAACAGGATTGAGTCTCCTTTGAGGCTCAACTGAAGTGAAATTTTTGTCTTCAAGAATAATCTTGTGTTGACAAACAGTAGGGCTTATGCCCTTGATATCAGCAATGGTCCAAGCAATGGCTTTCTTGTGCTGTTTCAGCATCTGGACCAACTTTTCTTCCTGGTCTGGGTCTAATGCTGATGAAATTATGACTGGTAACTTCCCTGGGTGTTCTAAAAATGCATACTTCAAATGTGAGGGAAGTTGTTTCAGTTCTAAATCTGGGGCAACATCTAAAGAAGGGACAAGAGTCTTCCTATCTTCAATCTCTAAGGTCTCAAAGGCAAAGATTTCCTCAGGCATCACTATCTCCTCACAATCTTCCTCATCACTATCACTATCAGACTCTGCTATTCCTAAGGCTTCTCTTCTACTCTCATTCTCACACCAAGTCTCTATCACAGTCAGAATGGAACAATCCTCTCTATCATCAGGGTACCTAAGAGAATTAAACACATTAAAAGTCACTTCTTGGTCATGGACTCTCATGGTCAACTCTCCCTTCTGGACATCTATCAGGGTTCTGCCTGTAGCTAAAAAGGGTCTACCTAGAAGGAGGGGAACATCATTGTCTGCCTCAAAGTCTAAGATAATAAAGTCGGCTGGAAAGATGAACTTATCAACCTGAACTAGGACATCCTCAATCTTTCCTTCAGGATAGGCAATGGTTTTGTCAGCTAAAGATAGAGTCACAGTGGTAGGTCTAGCTTCACCTATGCCTAAGGATTTGAAAATGGATAAAGGCATCAGGTTAATACTAGCTCCTAGGTCACATAGGGCTTTCCCTACATTCTTTCCTCCTATCAGACAAGGTATAGTGAAACATCCCGGATCTTTCATCTTAGGTGGGATTTTGTTGGTCAACAAGGCACTACATTCCTTAGTCAGAGCTACTGTTTCATATTCAGTCAGCTTTTTCTTTTTGTTCAGGATGTCTTTAAGAAACTTAGCATAACTTGGCATTTGCTCAATAGCCTCAACCAAAGGTATGTTTATGTGAAGTTGCTTGAAAACATCCAGAAATTTCTTAAACTGTATTTCCTCTTTTTGATTCCTTAACCTTTGGGGGTAAGGAACATAACGACTGACTGAAGATGGAATAGTAGTCTTTCCAGGAATTGGGTCTGGTAATGGTGGTGGGGTAGGCAGGACATCATATTCTACTACTTGTTGTATCACAGGTTCTGCCTCAGGGATTGTCTCTGAACTACTTGGTGTAAAATGAATCTTAGGACTGTCACCAGATTGTGACACATCACTAACATGGGTTTTGTCTCTCTTTTTCTTTGACTCACTGGGAAATAAAAGTGGAAGGTCTGACCTTTCAGGAAGTGGTGCATGAGTCAGAGGTCTCTTGTTGTTGTCTCTAGAAGACTGTGGAATATCAGAAGAAGTGGATGGTGCAAAATCTTTTTCTTTTTCTACCTTTTTCTTCTCGGGCTCTGTTTTTGTATTTTCTTTTTTCTTTATCTTTTTTCTCAGGTGGTGTGTGTGATTTCACCTGATTGTTTTCTATTAAAGTCTTACCATTCCTAAGGGTCACAACTTTGACTTGTTCTTTCCCAGGTCTCTAAGGGGTCTCAGTATCACTGGGTAAAGTCCCATCAGGTCTTTTCTTAATCTCCTGAGCTATCTGGCCAACCTGGCTTTCCAGATTTTTGATTGATGCCTGTGTTTGGGCCATGAAGCCTTTCAACATTGCCTCCAAGGTAGGAGGGGCATCATTCTGATTGTTGTTCCTATGGTGAGAAGAAGAAGAAGATTGATGGTTTTGGTTTTGAAAATGAACATGCCTCTGTTGTTGTTGGTGGTGATTATTCTGACTAGGGTGATTGGTCTGACCATGGGGTTTCTGCATAGGTGAGTTAAGTGCTGGACTACGCCATGAAAAATTGGGGTGATCTCTCCACTTAGAATTGTAAGTAGGAGAGAAGGCTCCAGTCTGTGTGTGATTGTTCTGGCCGACATAGTTAACACTTTCAGGGTTTTCAGGACAGTCATCAAATAAATGGTTTTCTTGACAGTAAGAACAAGTGACAAAACGGACTTTTTTAGGTGTCCTCTCATTTCCATTAGGGTTGGTCAGATTCTTCATCATCTCAACCATATTGGAAACTTGCTCAGCCAAAGCTGAATAGGCATCTGTATCCTGAACATTAGCAGCATTTCTCCTTGGTGGAACTGCCCGTGGGTCAGACCAGTGTCCGCTATTGTTGGATATTTTTTCTAGGATCTTAAATCCTTCATTGTATGTGATTCCAGTGAAAGCTCCGCCTGCAGTAGCATCTATCATTCCCTTTGCAGTGGGTGTTAACCCATTGTAAAAGGTTTCTAGCTGTATGCAGTACGGAATGCCATGATGAGGGCATTTTCTCAAAAGTTCTTTGTATCTTTCCCATGCATCAGGAACTGGCTCATCTTCCCATTGTTTAAAAGTGGAAATATCAAGTCGGGACTTAGCATTCCTGGTGGGTGGAAAATATTTTTTTAGAAATTTTTCTGCCATTTGGTTCCATGAGGTTATAGAATCTGGTTCGAGTGAATCGTACCAGGCTCTGGCTCTTTCCTTAAGGGAAAATGGAAAAAGAGATAACCTCAAGGCACTTGGTGAGACTCCCGGTATACGGAAAGAATCTGTTATTTGCATAAAAGATTTTAGATGAGAATGTGGATCTTCAACTGCAGTGCCACCGAACTGGCCATTAGTTTGGATCATGGAAAACATCAGGGGTTTTAGAGCAAAATGGGCGGCTTTGATTTTGGGCCTAAGTATTCCTGAATGGAGCTGGCCCAAAACAGGAATAGCATAGTCCATAATCCCGCCATCCTTAGAATTAGCAAGTTGAATGATATCTTGCTCCTGATAGAGTTCCTCCTCATCACTGTACTCCTCCTCACCATCACTCGGATGTGGGGGTGGGTTTTCTTCTTGTTGGTTTAACATTTGGATGGTTTTTAAAAGATCTTTTTGTACTTTTCTTTGCCAACGGAGAGTTTGTTCAATCTCTGGATCAAGCTCAAAAAATTCCCCGCGTGCTTTTCTTGGCATAAAATAATATATTTTTTTTTTTCTGAAAAAGGTGTTAGAAAAATCAAAACTTAAAAACTCTACTTAAAACTGAATTAATTCTTAACTTCCTTCCCCGGCAGCGGCGCCAAAAACTTGGTACGCTGTTTTTGCTACCCCCTTACAATCCCCTATAATGGAATAAGGAGAATAAAGGGCAATGGCGCCAAAAACAACAACGACTGAGGTGAACTGTGAGATTCAACTGGAAAATAGAACCAGGCGCAAGTATACACCTTGAACTACTGTCGTCCCGTAACAAGTAATAATAGTAAGTAAATACCAGATATCGTTTCCACAGAGAAGGAATAATGCAAGAGTCTTTTCAGTTGTTGGTAAAGCAGTTAAGGGATGATTTCAGATGGCGAATTCGAGGATTTTAACCGATGCTTGTTTTAGCAAATGGTGAGTGAGTGTGTTTGTAAAATCTATTGGAGAAAAAGAACCCAGGGTGCAGGTAGTAAAGAGATACAAAAAGGGCTGTTTGTAGTTTAAAGATGCTTTATAAAACTGTGAAACCACTGGCTAGACGGCCGACCACAGTGCACACTGGTCAACATGCAATCAGGTGTGATATTAGTCACTTGCCCTAGCACAACCAGTGTTACCTTCATCGCCAGATAAAAACCATATACAGACTACACATATTACTACAGTTATTCTCCCGTTATCCTTAACTCTGAAAGTTAATGCATTTTCATAAGCTAGACTAATCCAACTTAATCTTCAATGTAACGTTTCAAATCCCTGCAATGAATAGTTTTAGCACTGTAATATTGTTCTCACTTTACTGCATTTGTTTTAACGTAAACCTTAACTCTGAAAGTTAATGCATTTTCATAAGCCAGATTGGGCGTCAATCAACCTAACTTAATCTTCAATGAAACGCTTCAAACTCCTGCAATAAATAGTTAGCACAATAATACAACATTGCATCTAGAACAATTACAACTACATTGCACTCAATATTTCCCCACACCCCAAGCTCAAGTGTTTAACTCATAACTTGGAAATGTGAATACTGGAATACTGACCAGTTGGGAATAATGGCAAGAAAAGCAAATGAGTGGTAATTACTTACACAATACGTTCCCTTCTAAGAGGGAAACAGAGTGTAAGTAATCCCAAGAACAGTAAAATAAATTGCAGTAGATTAAATACTGGACTTGACCAGTAGATTGCAGAAATGTAAACACTGGAGTGACCAGTAAAGACTGGATTGACCAATAAGTTGCAGAAAAGTAACTGACAGGAAATTAAACACTGGATTTATGACCAGTAAAATTGCTGGAAAGTAAATTGCAATAAAAGTAAATTGGTAATTACTACACAATACGTTCTCTACTAGAGAGAAACAGAGTGTAGTAATTCCAAGAAGTTAGAAAGTTAGCAGCAGTTAGCAATTAGCAGGTAAATAAAACACTGTTTAGTTACTTGGAACAAAAGTCTTGTTTGTAAATATTTTGGGGGACAAAAGTACCATAAAGGTACACTTAGGGGACACAAAGTACCTAAAGTACTTACACATGTACTTGAAAGTACAAAAGTGGGATTTAGGTTGTACCTTAGTCTTGCAAATGAAGTAACTAATTTCTAACAGCTAAAACACTAACAGGTATTTTGAAAACACTGATTTTGGTAGTTGAAACACAATACGTTCTTTACTAAGAAAGAATCAGAGTGTAAGCAACTCCAAGGAAACAAGAAGATTTAAAAACTACAAACTTTGGATTTTAATAACAAGAACACTTTAAAGATCAAAACGTTGGAACTTTAACAACAAGAACACAACACAAAAGATTTTCCAAAAGATTACTTTGATTAAAACTACTAAGAACAACAACAACACTAGTTTGAATGCTTAAACCCGTATAGAGATTAAGACATAAACTAGGAAGATCAAAATATTAACCTACGGATTGGTTTCAAGAACCAAGAGTTTCAAACCAAGAACTTAAGAACAGAAATTTAAATCTAAAACAGCAGCTAAGAACTAAAGAGTAGTGACAAGAGAAACCAAATCACTAGAAAGTGATATGGATCAAATGTAAGAAATTAAGGTTACAACTACATGGTATTTATAGGCAAATAAAAGGCTTAAAAGAGGGAGACAGCTGTAAACAGGCTTGATTGTCTGACAAAAGCAACCCATGGGTCAAAAGTCGGGTCAGATCCAAAAGCAGTTCCTTGAATCAAAAGTAATGAGCTGGCCCAGAAACCTTCCTTCAGCATTCCTGCAGCAGTCCGGTGGCATTCCTATAGCAATCCCAAAGGGCTGTCCTGCTACTGCTCCTTTCCAAAGCCTGAAATTTAAGGAAATAACACTAATTAACTACTAATTTACACATTTAAGCATATAAGTCATGAGAAATGAAATTATCTTAAAAACAGAAGTAAACTAGACTCAAACTACATTATTGGGCAAAATAAAGACACAATTTGACATAAAAAGGACTCCATAAATGGCAACATTTAGACACTTATCAGGTACCCCCCTTTGGCGTCGGGGCAAAAACGGTTAAACGTCCATAACTTTTGCTACGGGAGTCCGATTTAGGCCCACGAGCTATCAAAACGAAGCTATGGACGAGGAGTACATTTCCAGCGTCTCGGATTTTGGAAATTGAACAATTATTCGGCCACAATCTGGAAAATTGCAGTTATTGCCTTCTTCGGCTTTTCGAATGGTTGGATGCAGTAGTTTGGGCCTTGGGAGGGGTTTTCGTGCGGCTTTTTCTTGTTAGAACTTACTCATTAACATCATAGAGGGCCCACGTAAAGTTTCCTGAGAATTCGCCTCCGGATTTTCCGGACCCATCCGGAACAGGCTACCAAAGGGTACCCCCTTTGGCGTCGGGGCAAAAACGGTTAAACGTCCATAACTTTTGCTACGGGAGTCCGATTTAGGCCCACGAGCTATCAAAACGAAGCTATGGACGAGGAGTACATTTCCAGCGTCTCGGATTTTGGAAATGAACAATTATTCGGCCACAATCTGGAAAATTGCAGTTATTGCCTTCTTTGGCTTTTCGAATGGATGGATGCAGTAGTTTGGGCCTTGGGAGGGGTTTTCGTGCGGCTTTTTCTTGTTAGAACTTACTCATTAACATCATAGAGGGCCCACGTAAAGTTTCCTGAGAATTCTCCTCCGGATTTTCCGGACCCATCCGGACCAGGCTACCAAAGGGTACCCCCTTTGGCGTCGGGGCAAAAACGGTTAAACGTCCATAACTTTTGCTACGGGAGTCCGATTTAGGCCCACGAGCTATCAAAGCGAAGCTATGGACGAGGAGTACATTTCCAGCATCTCGGATTTTGGAAATGAACAATTATTCGGCCACAATCTGGAAAATTGCAGTTATTGCCTTCTTCGGCTTTTCGAATGGATGGATGCAGTAGTTTGGGCCTTGGGAGGGGTTTTCGTGCGGCTTTTTCTTGTTAGAACTTACTCATTAACATCATAGAGGGCCCACGTAAAGTTTCCTGAGAATTCGCCTCCGGATTTTCCGGACCCATCCGGACCAGGCTACCAAAGGGTACCCCCTTTGGCGTCGGGGCAAAAACGGTTAAACGTCCATAACTTTTGCTACGGGAGTCCGATTTAGGCTCACGAGCTATCAAAACGAAGCTATGGACGAGGAGTACATTTCCAGCGTCTCGGATTTTGGAAATGAACAATTATTCGGCCACAATCTGGAAAATTGCAGTTATTGCCTTCTTCGGCTTTTCGAATGGATGGGTGCAGTAGTTTGGGCCTTGGGAGGGGTTTTCGTGCGGCTTTTTCTTGTTAGAACTTACTCATTAACATCATAGAGGGCCCACGTAAAGTTTCCTGAGAATTCGCCTCCGGATTTTCCGGACCCATCCGGACCAGGCTACCAAAGGGTACCCCCTTTGGCGTCAGGGCAAAAACGGTTAAACGTCCATAACTTTTGCTACGGGAGTCCGATTTAGGCCCACGAGCTATCAAAACGAAGCTATGGACGAGGAGTACATTTCCAGCGTCTCGGATTTTGGAAATGAACAATTATTCGGCCACAATCTGGAAAATTGCAGTTATTGCCTTCTTCGGCTTTTCGAATGGATGGACGCAGTAGTTTGGGCCTTGGGAGGGGTTTTCGTGCGGCTTTTTCTTGTTAGAACTTACTCATTAACATCATAGAGGGCCCACGTAAAGTTTCCTGAGAATTCGCCTCCGGATTTTCCGGACCCATCCGGACCAGGCTACCAAAGGGTACCCCCTTTGGCGTCGGGGCAAAAACGGTTAAACGTCCATAACTTTTGCTACGGGAGTCCGATTTAGGCCCACGAGCTATTAAAACGAAGCTATGGACGAGGAGTACATTTCCAGCGTCTCGGATTTTGGAAATGAACAATTATTCGGCCACAATCTGGAAAATTGCAGTTATTGCCTTCTTCGGCTTTTCGAATGGATGGATGCAGTAGTTTGGGCCTTGGGAGGGGTTTTCGTGCGGCTTTTTCTTGTTAGAACTTACTCATTAACATCATAGAGGGCCCACGTAAAGTTTCCTGAGAAGCGAGTTGCCGACAAGCTTGCTCTTTTGTCTAGTTCGATTCACAAACGTTATGGGAAGAAGAAGTTCTATTCGAAACCCAAGTTTGATAACTACAAAAGAGACAAGTACAAGCCAAAGGATTATGAGAGAAGACCGGAGAGGACGAATTATGAGAAAGAAAAGACAGATGAGAAAGGCAATGTTTGTTTCAACTGTGGCAAACCAGGCCATTTTGTCAAAGATTGTAGAGCACCGAAAGTCAGGGATTTTGACTACTACTCAAAGAAGGCTCAACTTGCTAAACGCAAGAGTGAAGGTAAAGTTTTGATGGCGGAAGAGGAATGTTGGTATGATGATACTTCTGATGATGAGGATTCTGCTCATTTCACACAAGTTCACTACAATCTCATGGCTAGTGTGGAAGAAACCATCAACCTTCACAAACAGACCGAAGAAACAAATGAGGTAAGTCAAACTCCTTCTGACTCGGATATGTCTGATAATGATGCATGCTCTTTAGAAGAACAGTTTTTAATTTTAAAAACTGAATTTGATGACTTGAAGGAAAAGATTAAGTTCGAAAGAGCTCGAGTCATTGAATTCAGTAATGAGTGTGAGTTATATAAATCTTTAGCTGATGATCGTGAGCTTGAAAAGGCTGAGATTAGGAAAGAGAAAGCCAAACTAGAATCTCAAATTTCTGAGATGAAGAGTGCTTTAGTAAATTTGGAGTCTGAAAAAGCTGAATATATGATCAAATATGAAGTTTGTTTTCAAGATAGATCTGAGGCTTATGCCAAAATCAAACAGTTGGAGGATCTTAATATCAAAAGAGGTCAGACTCAACAGACGCTTAAGCTTTTGACAAATAATCTAAAAGATACTAGGTTTTACAATCCGAAAATGGGGTTAGGTTTACCTGAAAATGATGTTTTAAAGAAAGCCCCTAAAGGTCTTTATCAATTTGATAACTTAAGTTTTCCAAAAATAAATGAGACCTTTGTAAAATCTGGTAGTTCATTATCTGATTCTTCGGATAAAGGTAAAGAAAAAGTTGTTGATGACTCAAGTGATAGTTTTTCAGATTCAAAGCCAAAGAGAAAGAATAACTTTGATTTCACATGTGATTTTAAATATGATGATTTAAATCAAAGTTATAAAACAAGAAAACCCGAGTTTTCTCATACTCAGTGTGTTTCTTTGTATTCTCAAGATATAAAGTCTTTTTCAAATGAATCTGAAAAGCTTAGTAACGATATTGAAAATGAGTCAAAGACGACTGATTCTACTCCTAAATCTGAAGATAAGACAAGTGAACTTGAAAAAGAAACAGATTGTGAAAATCTTTCTGAGTTTATTCAAGTTAATAATCTTTCAGAAAATAAAAGCGTTTCTGATTATGAGTCTGATTCTGATTCTGATGAGACCAAACCATGTTTTGATTCTGATAATGATGATGATATCGAAAAGGGTTTTGAAGAAGAAAAGATAAATTTTATTTCAAACCCCATGTTTGAGTCTCAAGATACTCCACCTTGTTTTGATCAAAGTAAGACTGAAGTCACTGATTTAATTACATATGCTGTTATTGACAAAGATGGATATCTTGTGTACAAAAGTTTAGATAGTATGGTTGAAGGAGATATCCTTAAATCAGACCTCAAACTACCAGATGTGGAGTTTGGTGCTGTTTTTGAAAAACCAAAGTCTGGTATACAAGATAAACCAAGTGTTGTAAATGTTTCAAGTGATAGTGGAATTTCAAAAGATTATAAATCCTCATGTACTTTGTTAAAGTCTGAAACTTGTTCAATTAATTTTGATGCAAGTACTTTTGAGGTAGGAAGTACTTCTTGTGCTACACTTGAAACATCTTCAAAAGATTCATCTGATGTATATTCAGTTCCTAAGACACCTATTAACTCAAGTTCTTCTGATTCTACAGATTTAAAAAGTTTTAAACGACATGGCCTAGGATGGGAGAAGAAAGATTCAAAGAAGAAAAAGCGTTTTGTTAAAAAGTCATCCGTTGATGATGCAAATAACTGTAATATGAATGTTAGATTCAATAAGTGTCAAAACTCTTTTGAGTCTGCCTTAATGTTTTTTGCTATGCAACGTTTGCATTGTACTCATTGTGGTGATAACTCTTTTTCTTTGAACTCTAGTCATGTTAACAAGAAGAGATCTAGTGGTGTTTTTCATGATAAATCTCGTGCTTACTCGTTTGATCATCGTGCTAAAGTGTTTAGTGCTAAAAAGAAAAATCTTTCAAAAGCAAAAGATAAATCAGTTGATGTGAAATTTGTGTGCAAATGGATTCCTAAAGATTTATTGAATGCACAAATTTCAAAGTCTGGTATAAACTGTAAGATTTTAGGTTCATCTTCTAATTTGTTAAAGATGTATGAGACCAACAAGAAAGGACCCATTTGGATATGGGTTCCCAAGATGAACTAACATGTTTCTACAGGCCAGGCATATGTGGTATGTCGATTCCGGTTGTTCAAGACATATGACTGGCTACAAGGAGTTGTTGCACAATTATGTGGAACGACCAGGAGGAACAGTTAGTTTTGGGAATAAGACGACTGGTGTCATCAAAGGTTACGGCATTCTTACAAATGGTAAGGTATCCATAAAGAAGGTACTTTATGTTGAGGGGTTAAGTCATAATCTTTTTAGTGCAAGTCAGTTTTGTGATGGTTATAACATTGTTCTATTTTCCATCATTAACTGTCTTATCATTAATAGTGATGGTGTTGAGATTTTTGAAGGGAGAAGGTTTTACAATCTCTATGTGGTTGACTTTCCGGTGATAGATTCGTCGAAACCAGTTTGTTTGTTTTCAAAGGCAACAAAAGGCGAAAGTTGGCTATGGCATAGAAGATTTTCTCATCAGAATTTCTCAGATATTAGCAAACTAGCTAATGGTGGACTGGTGAAAGGTCTTCCAAAGTTGACATTTGATAGAGATTCTTTATGTCCGGCTTGTCAAATGGGAAAGATGAAGAGAAGTTCTCACAAGTCAAAGACAGAATCTTCGTGTCAATCACCACTCGAGATGCTCCACATGGACTTATGCGGACCAATGAGAATTCAATCAATTAGTGGAAAGAAGTACATTCTGGTTATGGTTGATGAATACTCACGGTACACGTGGCTAGAATTTCTGAGAATGAAATCTGAAGCTCCCGAGTTGATCATAAAGTTTATCAAGAGGATCCAAGTTCTTTTGCAACTTCCAGTTCGAAAGATTAGGAGTGATAATGGCACTGAATTTAAAAATGCTACATTAGATGCTTATCTAACATCTGTTGGTATTTCTCATAATTTTTCAGGTGCTTATACTCCACAACAAAATGGAGTTGTAGAAAGACGAAACCGAACCTTAGTGGAAGCGGCACGAACGATGCTAGCTTACTCCGGATTACCTCTAACCTTTTGGGCCGAAGCTGTTTCAACGGCTTGTTTTACACAAAATCGAACCATCATCACTAAGCGCTTCAAGAAAACTCCTTATCATATAATCAACCGTCGAGTTCCTAATGTGAAATTTTTTCATGTTTTTGGTTGTAGGTGTTACATTCTTAACAACCGTGACAATCTTGGCAAGTTTGACAAGAAAGCCGACGAGGGATACTTTCTTGGTTATTCGCTAACGTCAAAGACTTTCCGCGTCTACAACAAAAGAACCAAGATGGTTATGGAAACTGTTTATGTGACCTTTGATGAAACCGTGTCAATGACTTCTGAACATAGCAGTTCAGGACTCGAAATTCATAGTCAAGCTTCTCCTACGACTTCTGATTCTATTTCTGCTCCAAATAGTTCAGAACTCGATTTATTGTTTATGGATGCTTTTCTGGATGTTTGTGCAGATAATGAAGATCTCATTCTTTCCAGAAATCCAAGAGTTGATATTCATGATGTCCCAGAACCTTCAAGCGTGAATGATTCCGGACCATCGGAGAATATTTGTTCTACTTCTAACTCTGATCAGGCTATACCAGTTCCAAGTGTTGAGCAATCAGAGTTAACCCCCGATGATCAATCAGAGATTCCTGCAATCATTGATGAAAATGATAGTCAGAACAATCTAGATGATCTTGCAATTCTTCCTGCTCAGTTGAAATGGACAAGAGCACATCCACTCTACAATGTGATTGGTGATGTCAATGATGGTGTTAAAACGCGATCTGCATCTGCAAATTACTGCCTACACAAAAGTTTCTTGAGCAAAATTGAACCAAAGAATGTCTCTCAAGCCTTAGACGATTCTGATTGGCTTTTAGCAATGCAAGAAGAGCTTCTACAGTTCAAAAGAAACAAAGTGTATCGCTTGGTTCCGAGACCGCAAGATAAATCAATAATTAAAACCAAGTGGATCTTCAGAAATAAGAAAGATGAATCCGGAGTGATTGTCAGAAACAAGGCGCGATTGGTTGCTAAAGGTTATTCTCAACAAGAAGGTATTGACTACGATGAGACTTTTGCACCAGTAGCGAGGATCGAGGCAATTCGAATCTTTCTGGCTTATGCGGCTCACAAGAACATCAAGGTATTTCAAATGGATGTCAAATCTGCGTTCTTGAATGGAGTCTTGCATGAAGAGGTCTATATAGAGCAACCTGAAGGGTTCGTCGATCCAGATTTTCCCGATCATGTATGCATCTTGGACAAAGCATTGTATGGCTTAAAACAAGCTCCAAGAGCATGGTATGAAACTCTGACTAATCATCTCTTATCCAAAGGATTCAAACGAGGTACGATCGATACTACTCTTTTTCTGAAGAAAGAAGGTGATGACTTGCTCTTAGTTCAAATTTATGTTGACGACATTATTTTCGGTTCTACTAATCCAGAGTTGTGTACAAAGTTTTCTAAAATCATGGAGACCGAGTTTGAAATGAGCATGATGGGTGAATTGAATTTCTTTCTAGGAATTCAAGTCAAACAAAACCCGGATGGCATCTTTATAAATCAGTCAAAATATATTAAAGATATGTTGAAAAAATTTAACATGACTGATTGTTCTCCAATTAAAACACCAATGCCAACTGGAAATCTTTTGGGTCCTGATTTAGCCGGTAAACCCGTTGATCAAAAGATTTACAGAAGCATGATTGGTTCTCTTTTGTACCTCACTGCGACTAGACCGGACATTATGTTCGCCACATGTTTTTGTGCTCGTTTTCAAGCTACTCCTAAAGAGTCACACCTTGCGGCAGTTAAAAGGATCTTTCGATATCTCAAAGGCACACCCGAGTTGGGCCTTTGGTATCCGAAAGATTCTAGTTTTGAGCTAATATCTTTTACAGATTCAGATTATGGTGGTTGCAAACTGGATAGGAAAAGCACTTCTGGATCATGTCAGTTTTTAGGTGATAAACTTGTGAGTTGGACTTCGAAAAAGCAAAATTGCGTCTCAACTTCTACGGCCGAAGCAGAATATGTGGCCGCCGCAAGTTGTTGTTCACAAGTGCTTTGGATGAAGACACAACTACTAGATTATGGTTACAAGTTGAAGAGAGTCCCTATCTACTGTGATTCGGAAAGCGCCATTGCGATAACGTCAAATCCGGTTCAGCATTCCAAGACCAAACACATCGACATTCGTTATCATTTTATCAAAGATAATGTGGAGAAAGGTAATATCGAAATGTTCTTTGTTCAAACAGATTACCAACTTGCTGACCTTTTCACTAAACCTTTAGATGAAAAGCGTTTTAACTTTTTGGTTAGCAAGCTTGGCATGCTTACTCCTACTTAAATCTGTTACGGATCTTAATTTAAGGGGGAGTTGCTTAATTATTCTGGATTGGATACTATCTGCCTAACATCTAAGGATTCATTTTCAATGAATACCAATTTCTACTTTGTTTTGCAGATTATCCATTTGAGGGGGAGTTCTTAAAAGTGATATTCATTTTAGGGGGAGAGTTCAAATAAGCTTTAATGCTTACATATCTGAAAGACGAACAACTTTCAGGTATGAAAAATGTTTTAAATGTTCAAACTCACTTCTCGATTCTCAAATGATTTTTCGAATTAGAAGTGTGATTTTCCATGTTTTCATATCATTATGAGTTGACGGTTATTTTCTAACCGGGTGTTTCCAAAGATTAATACTTGAGTATTATCTTTTCATATACTTTTCAAGTATTCATACACACCGGTTTAGCTTCTTTTGTCTTGTTATTAC
>JARYMX010000301.1:15000-17500 GCA_030169165.1 Centaurea solstitialis | reverse complement strand
TAGCATGCCAAGCCCCGCACGCGTGCCCGTTGCCTAGATCGTCCCTCGTCGCCCGTACGCGTGCCCGTTGCCTAGATCGTCCCTCGTCGCCAGCACGCGTGCCCCGTCCCTTGATCGTCGCCCATTTCTCGCACCGCGGCTTGGTTACCCTCACCGTTGGCCGAGAATCCTCATGCATGGCTTGGTTTCATCATGCAAAGTTTCGCCGAAAACGAAGTACGTTTGCTCGGGTCATACATGGCTCGAAGGCCATCCCGATACGCACGACCTCGGAAACCGAAAGTTTCTGCCCGGATCCTCCTAATACATGTTCACGGAGCACCACGCAAAGTTTCATCCAAAACGGAGTCCGTTTGGTCGGGTATCGAACTTACATGCCTCAAAAGCCGTCCCGACACGTCCAACCCCGGGCCCGGTAAAATCCCGACCCCGAAAACCGAAACTTTCCGCCCGGATCCTCCTAATACATGTTCACGGAGCACCACGCAAAGTTTCGTCCAAAACGGAGTCCGTTTGAGCCGGTTTCCAAGTTACATGCCTCAAAAGCCGTCCCGACACGTCCAACCCCGGGCCCGGTAAAATCCCGACCCCGAAAACCGGATTTTCCTGCCCGGATCCTCCTAATACATGTTCACGGAGCACCACGCAAAGTTTCGTTCAAAACGGAGTCCGTTTGAGCCGGTTTCCAAAATTTGGTCCGAACCGTCGCGAAAAGTCCAACGCCGGCCCCGGGGGCCCTCCCGACCCCGCACACCGAATTTTTCGGCATGGATCCTCCTAACATATGTCCAAGGAGCACCATGCAAAGTTTCGTCCCTAACCGAGTCCGTTTGCTCGGGTTTTCAAAAATTATGATAGATGGAAAAACCAATGTTTCTTCCTGTCACTTAGCTTTTTGTTCATAAGGTATATATAAGGGGGACCATTGGGTCTGCTCCCCCCCGACCTGTGGCCGACCAAGCCATAGGCCCTGGTAGCATAAGGTAGGACGTCCGCCTTGCATACCAAGCCCAGCACGCGTGCCCCGTTGCCTAGATCGTCCCTCGTTGCCCGTAAGCGTGCCCCGTCCCGTGACCCGTTCCTCATGCCATGGCCTGGTTTCACCGTGCCATGGCTTCCAGTACCTCGTGCCATGGCTTGGTTTCACCGTGCCATGGCCGAGTAACTCGTGCCTAGATCGGCCCTCATTGCCCGCAAGCGTGCCCCGTCCCGTGATCGTCGCTCGTTCCTCGTGCCATGGCCTGGTTTCATCGTGCCATGGCTTCCAGTACCTCGTGCCATGGCTTGGTTTCACCGTGCCATGGCATGCCTAGATCGGCCCTCGTTGCCCGCAAGCGTGCCCCGTCCCGTGATCGTAGCCCGTTCATCGTGCCTTGGCTTGGTTTCACCGTGCCATGGCTTCGAGTACCTCGTGCCATGGCTTGGTTTCACCGTGCCATGGCTTCGAGTACCTCGTGCCATGGCTTGGTTTCACCGTGCCATGGCTTCGAGTACCTCGTGCCTTGGCTTGGTTTCACCGAGCATGGCCGAGTACCTCGTGCCTTGGCTTGGTTTCACCGTGCATGGCCGAGTACCTCGTGCCTTGGCTTGGTTTCACCGTGCCATGGCTTCGAGTACCTCGTGCCATGGCTTGGTTTCACCGTGCCATGGCTTCAAGTACCTCGTGCCATGGCTTGGTTTTCACCGTGCCATGGCTTCGAGTACCTCGTACCATGGCTTGGTTTAACCGTGCCTTGGCCGAGTACCTCGTGCCTTGGCTTGGTTTCACCGAGCATGGCCGAGTACCTCGTGCCTTGGCTTGGTTTCACCGTGCATGGCCGAGTACCTCGTGCCTTGGCTTGGTTTCACCGTGCCATGGCTTCGAGTACCTCGTGCCATGGCTTGGTTTCACCGTGCCATGGCATCCAGTACCTCGTGCCATGGCTTGGTTTTACCGTGCCATGGCTTTGAGTACCTCGTGCCATGGCTTGGTTTCACCGTGCCTCGGCCGAGTACCTCGTGCCTTGGCTTGGTTTCACCGAGCATGGCCGAGTACCTCTTGCCTTGGCTTGGTTTCACCGTGCATGGCTTCGAGTACCTCGTGCCATGGCTTGGTTTCACCGTGCCATGGCTTCGAGTACCTCGTGCCATGGCTTGGTGACACCGTGCCATGGCATCGAGTACCTCGTGCCATGGCTTGGTGACACCGTGCCATGGCATCCAGTACCTCGTGCCATGGCTTGGTTTCACCGTGCCATGGCCGAGTACCTCGTGCCTTGGCTTGGTTTCACCTTGCATGGCCGAGTACCTCGTGCTTTGGCTTGGTTTCACCGTGCCATGGCCGAGTAACTCGTGCCTTGGCTTGGTTTGTCCGTGCCATGGCTTCGAGTACCTCGTGCCATGGCTTGGTTTCTGCGTGCCATGGCCGAGTACCTCGTGCCATGGCTTGGTTTCTGCGTGCCATGGCCGAGTAACTCGTGCCTTGGCTTGGTTTCACCGTGCATGGCCGAGTACCTCGTGC
>JARYMX010000301.1:0-7500 GCA_030169165.1 Centaurea solstitialis | reverse complement strand
CAGGGCCTTGGTCCCCTTTATGGGGGCCCAAAACCCCAAAACAGGCCCCCCTTTTGGGGCCTTGTCGTCCCCAAAACCAAAAACGGGGCCCGGGTTTTTGGGGGGCCCTTTATCGTCCCAAAGGGCCAAAAACGGCCAAGTTGGTGCCTTATGTAAGAAGCAAAACGGGCCCCTGCCTTGGTGCCTTGATGGGGGAAAACCAAATAGGCCCCAACCCCTTTGGGGCCTTGTTGTAAGAAGAAAAATGAGGCCAGGGCCTTGGGGTTGATTTTCCCCCCAAATAGGCCCCCCCTTTTGGGCCTTGATCTTGCCAACCCAAATGGGCCATCCCTTTTGGGCCTTGATGGGGCCAAAGGGCCAAATCGGCCAAGCCTTGGTGTTTTGATCGAAAAAGGGCAAAAGGGGGCCCCCTGCCTTGGTCCCTTGATGGGGAAAAAGCCCAAATCGGCCAACCCTTGGTCCCTTGACGTAAAACCCCAAATGAGGCCTCCCTTGGTCCCTTGACGTCCCCAACCCAAAATGGGCCATCCCTTGGTCCCTTGAGGGAAAAACCCCAAATTTTGGGCCCCCCCTTTTGGCGGGGCCAAAGGGCCAAAACCCGGGCCCCCTTGGTCCCTTTGGTGGGGGAAACCCCAAATTTTGGGCCCCAAATGCCTTGGTCGGGAACCCCAAAATTTTTGCCATGCCCGTTTGGGGGGGGTTTGGGGGGGGGGGGGGGGGGTTTTTAAAAAAAATTATGTAAAAGGGAAAAAAACAAGTTTGTTTGTTTTTTTAGTTTTTGTTATAAGGTATTTTGGGGGGGGACCAGGGGGTTTTTTCCCCCCCCCCGACCGGGGGAAAGGGAAGCCAAGGCCAGGGAGGCTGGGGTTTCAAAAGTGCCTTGGATCCCCTAGCGCCAACCCCCAAAAACGGGCCCCGTTTCCCTAGATCGTTCCCTCGTCCCCCCTTAACGCGTCCCCCTTCCCCAACGCCCCTCGTCGCCAGCAGCGTCCCCCGTCCCGCAAAGTTTCTCCAAAAAGGATGTTTGGTCGGGTATCGAACTTTCATGCCTCAAAAGCGTCCCCACACGTCCAACCCCGGGCCGGTAAAATCCCCACCCCCAAAAACCCAACTTTCCGCCGGATCCTCCTAATACATGTTCACGGGCACCGCAAAGGGTTTTGTCCAAAAAAGGAGTCCCTTTGGCGGTTTCCCAAATTACATGCTCAAAAAGGTCCCCACACGCCAACCCGGGCCCCGGGAAAAAACCCGACCCCGAAAACCGATTTTCCTGCCCGGACCTCCCAAAACATGTTCACGGGGCACCACGCAAAATTTCGTTCAATGGGTCCGTTTGAGCCCGGGTTTCAAAAAATTTGGGCCGAACCGTCGGAAAAAATCCAAAGCCCGGGCCCCCCGGGGCCCCCCCGACCCCCCCACCGAATTTTTTTGGGAGGATCCTCCTAACATTGTCCCGGGACATGCAAAGTTTCGTCCCTAACGAGTCCGTTTGTCGGGTTTTAAAAATTTGATGATGGAAAAACCAAAGTTTCTTCCTGTCCTTAGCTTTTTGTTCATAAGGTTATATAAGGGGGACCTTTGGGGTTGCCCCCCCCCGCCTGTGGCCCACCAAGCCATGGGCCCCTGGTAGCAAAGGTTTTGGGGACGTCCCCCTTGCATACCAAGCCCAGCACGCGTGCCCTTTCCCTAGATCCCCCCTCGTTCCCCGTAAGCGTCCCCCGTCCCGTGACCGTTCCCCCAGGCCCGGGTTTCACCGTGCCATGGTTCCGTCCCTCGTGCCATGGTTTTTTTCACCGTGCCATGGCCCGAGTAACTGTGCCTTAATCGGCCTCTTTGCCGAAAGGGTTCCCCCGTCCCGTGATGTGCTGTTCCCGTCCCATGGCTGGTTTCATGTGCCATGGCTTCCAGTACCTCGTGCCATGGCTTGGTTTCACGTGCCATGCTGCCTGATCGGCCTCGTTCCCCGCAAGCGTCCCCCGCCCGTGATCGAGCCCGTTCATTCCTTGGCCTGGTTTCCCCTTGCCATGGCTCGGTACCTCGGGGCCAGGGTTTGGTTTCCCTTTCCCAGGGCTTGAGTACCTCGTGCCATGGTTGGTTTCCCCGTCCCCGGGGCTTGAGTACCTGTGCCTTGGTTTGGTTTCACGAGCGGGCCCGAGACCTGTCCCTTGGCTTGGTTTCACCGTGCTGGCCGGTACCTGTGCCTTGGCTTGGTTTCCCCGTGCCTGGCTTCGGTACCTGTGCCTGGTTTGGTTTCACCGTGCCATGGCTTCAAGTCCCTTGCCATGGGGGGTTTCCCCCTGCCTGGCTTCGAGTACCTCGTACATGGGGGTTTACCGTCCTTGGCCGGTACCTGGGCCCTGGCTTGGTTTCCCCGAGCGGGCCGAGTACCTGGGCCCTTGGCTTGGTTTCACCGTGATGGCCGGGTACTCGTGCCTTGGGTTGGGTTTCCCTGCCTGGTTCGGTACTGTCCATGGCTTGGTTTCCCCGGGCCCTGGCACCCATACTCGTGCCATGTTTGGTTTACCGTGCAGGGGCTTTGATCCTGTGCCAGGGTTTTGGTTTCCCCGTGCCCGGCCGATTTACTCGGCTTGGGCTTGGTTTCACCGAGGGGCCCGATACCTCTTGCGGGGCTTGGTTTCCCCGTGATGGTTTTCGAGTACCTCGGCCATGGCTTGGTTTCCCGTGCCATGGTTTGAGTATCTCCCATGGTTTGGGGGTGACCCGTGCCATGCTCGAGTACTCGTGCCTGGCTTGGTGAACCGTGCCATGGCATCCGTCCTCGTCCCTGGTTGGTTTCACCGTCCCAGGGCCGAGTACTCGTCCCTTTGGGCTTTTTTCACCTTGCGGGCCGGTCCCTCGTGCTTTGGCTTGGTTTCCCCTGCCATGGCCGAGTAACTCGTGCCTTGGTTGGTTTGTCGTGCCAGGGTTTCGAGTACTCGTGCCATGCTTGGTTTCTGCGTGCATGGCGAGTCCTCTTTGCCATGGTTTTTCTGGTGCCAGGGCCCGAGTAACTGTCCTTGGCTTGGTTTCCGGCATGGCCGAGTACCTCGTGCCTTGGGCTTGGTTTCCCCGTGCCAGGGGATCGGTACCTCGTGCCATGGCTTGGTTTCACCGTTTGCCTTGGGAGTCCCTGTGCCTTGGTTTGGGTTTCCCAAGATGGCGAGTCCCTGTCCCTTGGGCTTGGTTTCCCCGTCCCCGGGCCCGAGTAACTCGTCCCTTGGTTGGGGTTTCACCGTGCCTTGGCTTGGTTACACCGTGCCATGGCATCGAGTACCTGTGCCATGGCTTGGTTTCCCCGTGCCAGGCTGGTACTCGTGCCAGGGTTGGTTTCTGGTCCCAGGGGCCGGAACTGTTTGGCTTGGTTTCCCCGGCCCATGGCCGAGTACCTCGTCCCTTTGGGGCTTGGTTTCATGTGCATTGCCTATTTTTGTCGCACGTCGTGGGTTTTTTCCCCTTTGTTGGCCAGATGGTGCTTCTCAAAATTTAAATAGATGAAAATTTCAATTTTTCATCTGTCATTAGCTTTTTGTTCATAAGGTATATATGGGGGGTGTGTGTGTCTGCAAGGGGCACACGGTCGGGACAGTTGCTAGTCGGGGGATCAGTTGTAGGGGTCGGAATTTTTTGCTTGTGGTTTGGGAAATCGGTTGTTTTTGGTCGGAATCGGTTGCTTGTCGGTCGGAATCGGGGCGGTTGCCCGTTTGGTCGGGGAAAGGATTTTTTGCCTATTTTTTTCTGGATTGGAACCCGGGTGCTGTTGTCCTTTTCCCTTTCTACGTTGGTTGCGATTGATGCCCCTTCATAGTGAAAGATTTGGTGATGTAGGCAGTAGCCGGTCAGGGGGGGTTGATGGTGGGTTCGAGATTTGTTACTTCGCATCGTTCGGGCATTCGGGGGCTGTTTTGGTTTTGGGGGTTGCTTGACCTTTTGGTTGGGGGGGTTGTATAGTTGGGCGGCTTTCGGGAATTTTCGAGGGGGAGGTGCTGGGGGGTGTTGGTTTGTTAGCGTGGATGGCTGTTTGCTTGGCCCCAACGTTCACGCTGCATACTCTTCAGTTTTGCGTAAAGACTTAAATTGTTTTGAGCATATCGTGGGTTTCCCTGTGTTGCATACCTATTTGATGGTAAGTGTGGGTTTCGATTTAAACTTTTTACATGCGTCGTTCATGCGGCGTGGGTAAAAAAAGGGAAAGCGGTTTTTGTGATCCCCCCAAAGATGTTGTGTTTGAAAATGATGGGGCCCATAAAGCACTTTTGGTTTCTTGCATAGGAATTGATGTGGGTTGGGGTCTTATAAGATTTTCACTAGCCTTGTTAAGGTTCTCGCTTCCCCAAAAACGATTCCCTGCCATGTTAGGCTTGCCCTTTATGGGGGGTACGCAAAAGGGGAAATGTACCTGGTTGACCTCCCAAAGTGTTCATTTGCTTGTTAAAAGTTACCCATGATGTGTAAGTATGAACAAATTCAGATGTAAAATGCGAATGGTCAAAATCAGTTTAGTTTTTTTGATGGCCCTGTCTCGGATAAGTAGAAATTCTAGAGAAATAGTGCAAAAAACCCCGACTTTGGAAGGGATGCTTTATTAGATAAAAGGGGACGCGGGCTTGTCCTTTTGTGCGATGATTATGTAACTCGAGGTCGCACGGCCCCCGTGCCGGCGAGATCATTCAAATTTCTGCCCTATCAAATTTCGAGGGGGATAGTGGCCTATATGGTGGTGAGGGTGACGGAGAAATTTGGTTCGATTGGGAAAGGGGGCCCGAGAAAAGGTACCCCATCAGGAAGGCAGCAGGCGCGCAAAATTACCCAAACCTGACCGGGGAAGGGGAGTGACAATAAAAAAACAATACCCGGGGTCAAAAAGAGTTGTAAATTTGGGTGGTACAATCTAAAAACCCTTAAGAGGATCCCTTGGAGGGCAAGTCTGGTGCCGCGCCCCGGGGGAATTTCCGCTCCAAAGGTATATTTAAATTGTTGCGTTAAAAAGTCTTTGTTGGTTTGGGTTTTGGGGCGGCCGGTCCGCCCTTTAGGTGGCACCGGTTTCTGTCCTTTGTTTTGGCGATGCGCTTGGCCCTTAATTTGGGCCCGGGGCGTGCCTCCGGGGTACTTTGAAGGGAAAATTGAGTGCTCAAAGCAAGCCCACGTTGTATCATTAGCATGGGGGTAAAATCATAGGATTTCGGTTCCCTTTTCGTTGGCCTTGGGATCGGGGGTAAAGATTAACGGGCAGTCGGGGGCATTGTATTTCATGTAGGGTGAAAATTTTGGGGTTTTTGAAAGAGAACAACTCGAAAGATTTGCCAAGGATGTTTTCATTATCAAAAACGAAAGTTGGGGGGTCGAAGACGATAGATACCGTCCCAGTTCAACCTAAAAGATGCCCACCCGGGGGTCAGCGGAGTTGCTTTTAGGCTCCCCGGACCTTAGAGAAATAAAAGTTTTTGGGTTCGGGGGGATATGGTGAAAGGCTGAAAACTTAAAGGAATTGACAAAAGGGCCCACCAGGGTGGAGCTGCGGTTAAATTTGACTAACAGGGGAAACTTACCAGGTCCAAATAGTAAGGTTTTGACAGACGAGAGCTCTTTCTTGATTCTTGGGTGGTGGGCATGGCGTTCTTGTTGGTGGAGGTTTTGTTGGTTTTCCGTTAACAAAACGGGCCCCTCAGCCTGCAAAAACTAGCAGTGGAGGTACCCCTCCACGGCCAGCTTTAGAGGGACTAGGGCCCTTTTAGGCCAGGGAAAGTTTGAGGAAATAAACGGTTGTGATGCCCTTAGATGTTTGGGCCGCACGCGGCTCATGATGTATTCAAGGTTATCCCCTTGGGCCGGACAGGCCGGGAAATCTTTGAAATTTCATCGTGAGGGGGATGATCATTGCAATTGTTGGTCTTAAACGAGGAATTCCCTAGAAGGGGGCGTTCATCAGCCGCGTTTGATACGTCCTCCCCTTTTTAACACCGCCGTCGCTCCCTCCCCGATTAAATGGCCCGGTGAAGTGTTGGACGCGGCGAGTGGGCGGTTCCCCGCGGCGAGTGCGGGATTCCATGAACTTATATTTGGGGAAGGAGAATGTAACAATTTTTCCCGTAGGTAAACCCTGGGGAAAGGATCATTGGAAGCCTGCAAGCAGAACGCCCCGGGTGAACATGAAATCACAACGGGTCGTGGGATATGGGTGAGCTCCTGCGATGCTTGCTAGATGCGTTAAGTCCCTATTAGGAGGTGGTGTTTTGTGGCACAAAAACAAAACCCGGCACGGCTTGGCCAAGGAAAACAAAAAAAAAAGGGTGGGTTCGTGTTGCCCGTTTTGGGTGTGAGGGGTCGCCCCCCCATTTTAACCCATAAACGCTCTGGCAACGGATTCTCGGCACGCATCGGGAAGAACGTAAAAAAAGCGAATTGGTGTGAATTGCAAACCCCCTAAACCTCGAGTTTTTGAACGCAATTGGCGAAGCCTTCGGCCCGAGGGCAGTTGCCTGGGGTCAGCATGCGTCGCCCAGCCCCCTCCCCATGGGGGACGTCTTTTGGGGACGGAGATGGTCTCCCGTGCCAATGGGGGGTTGGGCCTAAAAAGGGGTCCCCTTTGGCGGCGCACGGTAGTGGTGGTTGTTAAGGCCCTTTGTATGACTGTGTGATGTGAGAGTTGCTCGCTAAAGCCCTAATGTGTTGTCTTACGCGTCTTCGACCGCGCCCAGGTCAGGCGGGGTACCCGGGGTTTAAGCTTCAATAAGGGGGAAAAGAAATTACAAGGGTTCCCCTGTAACGGCGGGGCAAAACGGGGGAAAGCCAGCTTGAAAAACGGACGGCCCCGTCGTTCGAAAGTAGTTTGGGGAACTTCCTCGCGGGGGACCGGGCCCCAAGTCCCTGGAAGGGGCGCCAGAGGGGTGAGAGCCCCCCGTGCCGGCCCCCGTGCACCACGAGGCGTGTCTGCGAGTCGGGTTGTTTGGGAAAGAGCCCCCCAAAGGGCGGTAAATTCCGTCCAAGGGTAAAAACGGGTTTAACCGTAGCAAAAAAGTACCCCGGGGGGAAAAATGAAAGGGCTTTGAAAAAAAGGTCAAAAGGTGCTTGAAATTGTCGGGAGGGAAGGGGG
Organism: Centaurea solstitialis; assembly: GCA_030169165.1. Taxonomy (NCBI): domain Eukaryota; kingdom Viridiplantae; phylum Streptophyta; class Magnoliopsida; order Asterales; family Asteraceae; genus Centaurea; species Centaurea solstitialis. Next base: position 410 of record JARYMX010000301.1, on the reverse strand, counting down.
ATGGGGGCCCGGGGATGCGTCCCCGGGCGGTTTGGGGAACGGCGAGAGCCGGTCGCCCAAAGATGGGGGTGGACCCCGGGCGGATTGGTGCGGCGGCCCAAAACCCCGGGGTGTTGATTGCTTTTGGGATGCGCGCGTCGATGTGGTTGGCAGCGGCGCCGTTGGGTGTTCGGCCCCTGCGCGCTCCTGGGGACCCGGCCCGGGGCACCCCCTTCGGCCCCCTCTTGAAACGGACAAGGAGTTGAAAGTGTGGAGTCAACGGGGTGGTAAACCCCAAGGCGAAGGAAGTGATTGGGGGATCCCCTAGTGGGGTGCACGCCGACCCACCCGACTTCTGAGAAGGGTTCGATGTGAGATGCCTGTCGGGCCGAAAGATGGTGAACTATGCCTGAGCGGGGGGGCCCGAGGAA
>JARYMX010000300.1:0-35368 GCA_030169165.1 Centaurea solstitialis | reverse complement strand
GGGCAAAAACGGTTAAACGTCCATAACTTTTGCTACGGGAGTCCGATTTAGGCCCACGAGCTATCAAAACGAAGCTATGGACGAGGAGTACATTTCCAGCGTCTCGGATTTTGGAAATGAACAATTATTCGGCCACAATCTGGAAAATTGCAGTTATTGCCTTCTTCGGCTTTTCGAATGGATGGATGCAGTAGTTTGGGCCTTGGGAGGGGTTTCGTGCGGCTTTTTCCTTGTTAAACCTTACTCATTAACATCATAGAGGGCCCACGTAAAGTTTCCTGAGAATTCGCCTCCGGATTTTCCGGACCCATCCGGACCAGGCTACCAAAGGGTACCCCCTTTGGCGTCGGGCAAAAACGGTTAAACGTCCATAACTTTTGCTACGGGAGTCCGATTTAGGCCCACGAGCTATCAAAACGAAGCTATGGACGGGGAGTACATTTCCAGCGTCTCGGATTTTGGAAATGAACAATTATTCGGCCACAATCTGGAAATTGCAGTTATTGCCTTCTTCGGCTTTTTCGAATGGATGGATGCAGTAGTTTGGGCCTTGGGAGGGGTTTTCGTGCGGCTTTTTCTTGTTAAAACCTTACTCATTAACATCATAGAGGGCCCACGTAAAGTTTCCTGAGAATTCCTCCGGATTTTCCGGACCCTCCGGACCAGGCTACCAAAGGTACCCCTTTGGCGTCGGGGCAAAATCGTTTACCCAAAGGGGGATCACCCAAGGTGGGTGCAAAGGTTGAAGTAAACAAAGTCAAAGTGGTCTCAAAGTCAAATTGGGCTTTTAATGTTTATTTTTATTTTATGTTTGTAATAGTTTTTTATATTGGGGTAGAAGTGTAATTTCTTGTAATGAAGGGTTTAATGGTTTGGGTATAAATACCAAAGTGAGTTAGTTTTTTAAAAGGTAACATGCATACGTTCATTTGTAAAAGGAGAGTGTTTTGAGAGAGTTTTCCTTAAGTGTGTGTGTTCTTGGTGTTTTAGTGTGTGTAAACTTTGTCCAAGAATTAATGACATAGGGCTTCCTAATCATTCTCTACTTTTGCATTTGATTAGAACTTAAATCGGAACAAAAAGTGGTATCAGAGCTGGAAAATTCCCTTGTTGGGTAGATTTTGATTTTTTTGTTTTTTTTGAAAAGGGGTTTGAGTTTTTATTTCTTTTTTGACCCGATTTACTGAATTTGAGTTTGGTTAAATGATTTTTTTACGGTTTTTAATGTTTTGATAAATTTGGTGATTTTGAATTTTTTTTTAGTTTTTTTTCCTTCTCTCGGTTTTTTTTTTTTTTTCCGAATTGGGTAAATTTTTTCCAATAAAAATTTTCAAAATTCCCGAAGGGGAAAACAAGTTTTCCGAATGGGAAAATTTTTGAAACCGAATCGGAAAATTTTTTGGATTTTTTTGTTGTTTAGTTTTCCTTTCCGATTTGGTATTTCAAACCCCGATTCGGAAAAAAAAATTTTTCCTTTCGGAATTTGCCCAAATAAAAAAATTTTTTTTCCTCAAATCTTAAAAACCCGATCGGAAAACCCAACTTTTGATTTCCGGTTTCCCCAATCGGAAATTTTTCCCGAATGGGGTTTTAGTTAAAAAAAAAAAAAAAAAAAAAAAAAAAAAAAAAAAAAAAAAAAAAAAATTCTGGAAGCGTTTTTGGCCTTTTTCACGTAACTTTTTTGTTCTTATCGATTTAGGTAAAAATTAAGTCATTTTTAAAAGGTCATTTTTCCCAAAAAATCCCCGGTTTTTCCAAATTTTTGGGTGATTTCCGAGAGGTTGATTTTTGGACAAAAATTTCAATTTCCTCAAAATCAACTTTCAAATTTTTGAAAAATATTTTTTGGGGATTTCACTATTCACCGGTTATTTTATTGACTTTTTGACTTTTTTACAACTTTTTTTGATAAAAGAATTTTTTCAGATTAGCCCAAGATTTCAGTTTTTGAATTCAAGAAACCCAGTTTCAGTAAATTTTCCCGTCTTTTTCAAGTTCTACGAAGATGTCTAGAGATTTTTTGAGAGGGGTTTTCAAGCCCCAAACCCCGGTCTTCAATGGAATATCCGCAATGGGGTAAAATGTTTCAATTCCTAACAACATCGAAAAACTTAGGGGACATTCAAAGGTCCTTAAGCCTTAAATTGAATTCCGGTACAACCCAGACGCCCTCTCCCCCGATTGAACCAAAGGGGGGTTTAAAACTCTTTCCATTACAATGAGCTCGAAAAGAAAGAGCGAATTGATGACAAAGCCTTACTTTCTCACGATGGAAAATTCCGAAGATTTTTAATCTTTTTGTATGAAACGAAAAAGATTTGGGAAAAGTTGAAACAGTTTAAAGGGGACAAAGTCAATCCAACCAAGTAAACCAAGAAATTTGGGCTTATGAATTTTTTAAGGCGTTGAGGGAGAAACCTTGCTGATTCTTATAGGGGTTCAAAACATTTGAATGATTTGGGGAGAAGGGGAAAAAACCTTTTTTCTGAAAAACTTAAATTTTTAAAAATCTAAATCCGAATGGATCATACTCGTTAATCTTCAAAAAACAAAAATTGGCGAAGAAGACTTCGACTTTTCATTTTGTACATAAGTAAAAGTCAAAGTATTGTGAAACAGAAGAGAAATTCTGATTTTTTGCCTTTGACTGAAAAAAAAGAAGAGTGTCTCCAAGTGTTTTTCAAAGAAGAAAAGCATTAAAAAGGGCTTTAGTCAGATTGTCTGATTCTGATTCAAAACCCTGAAGATGAAATTTTGAATCCGAGTTGTTTTAAAGCATTGCCGAAAAGCTTCCCCCTTTTGTCTAGTTCGATTCACAAACGTTAGGGGAAAAAAGTTCTATCGAAACCCAATTCGATAACTACAAAAGAACAAGTAAAACCCAAAGGGAAATTAGAAAAAGGGGCCGGAGAGGAAAGTAGAGAAAGAAAAACAGATGAGAAAGGAAACAAAATTTTCAATGGGGAAAACCGGGCCTTTTTGGGTCAAATGTAAGCCCGAAAGTCAGGGATTTTGACTACTACCAAGAAGGCTCAACTTGGAAACGCAAAAGTGAAGGTAAGGTTTTTAGGGCGGAAGAGGAATTTTGGGTATGATGAAACTTCGATGATGAGATTCTGCTCATTTCACACAATTCACTACAACCCAGGGCAAGTGTGGAAAACCATAAACCCTTCACAAGAGACCGAAAAACAAATGAGGTAATCAAACCCTTTCTGATGGGATTGTCTGAAAAAGATGAACTCTTTAGAAGAACTTTTTTTAATTTTAAAACAATTTGAGATTTGAAGGAAAATTTAAGTTCGAAAGAGCTCGATCATTGAATTCAGTAATAAATGTGATTATATAAATCTTTAGCGATGATCGGAGCTTGAAAAGGCAGATTGGAAAAGAGAAACCCAAAACTAGAACTCAAATTTTGAATGAAAATTTTTAGAAAATTTGGAGTCGAAAAAGCTAATAATATCAAATATAATTTTGTTTTCAAGAAGACGAGGCTTTCCCAAAATCAAAAGTTGAGATCTTAAATAAAAAGGGGTCAGACTCAAAAACGTTTAAGTTTTTGACAAATAATCTAAAGATACAGTTTACAACCAAAAAAAGGGGGTTGGGTTTTACCTAAAAATGATTTTTTAAAGAAACCCCAAAGGCTTACTTGAAATTAATTCCAAAAATAAATGAGCCCCTTTGTAAAATCGGTGTTCATTTCTGATTTTTGGGAAAAAGGGTAAAAAAAATTTTTGATGACTCAATGTAGTTTTTCAGTTAAAAGCCAAAAGAAAATAACTTTGTTTTTTCACATGTGATTTAAATATGATGATTTAAATAAAAGTTAAAAAAAAGAAAACCCGAGTTTTCCATACCAGGTGTTTTTTGTTTTCCCAAAATTTAAATTTTTTTTAAAGAATCTGAAAAGTTTAGTAAAATTTTAAAAAATGGCAAGACAACTAAAACTACTCCTAAATCTGAAGATGCAATAAACTTAAAAAAAGAACAAAAATTTGAAAATTTCTGAGTTTATTCAAGTAATAATCTTCAGAAAAAAAAGGTTTTCTGATTATGAGTCGATTCTGTTCGTAAACCCCAAAACCTTTTTGTTTCCCTGAAATGAGATTTTTAAGGTTTTGAAAGAAAAGAAAAAATTTTTTTCAAACCCATTTTTACCCTAAAGAAACTCCACCTTTTTTTGATAAAATTTAAAACTGAAGTACTGTTTTATTACATATGCTGTTATTGAAAAAAGATGGTTTTTCTTGTGTACAAAAGTTTGATAGTAGGTTTAAAAGGGAACCCTTTAAAATCAAAACTCAAATACCAATGTGGTTTGGTGCTGTTTTTGAAAAACCAAGTCGGAACAGATAAAACCAAATGTTTGTAAATGTTTCAAGTGATAGTGTTTAAAATTCCTCGATTTTTGTAAAGTCTGAACTTTTCAATTAATTTTGATAAATACTTTTGAGGTGGGAAGTACTTCTTGCTACACTTGAAACTTTTTCAAAAGCATCTGTTTATTTCTTCCTAAGACCCCTATAACCTAGTTTTTTCTATTTTACAGATTTAAAAAGTTTTAAACGACATGGCCTAGGGTGGAAGAAGAAAGATTCAAAGAAAAAAAGGTTTTGTTAAAAAATCATCCTTGATGATGCAAAAAATGTAATCTGAATGTTAACAATAAGTGTCAAAACCTTTTGAATTTTTTAATGTTTTTTTTCTATGCAAAGTTTGCATTTTATAATTTTGGTGTAATTTTTTCTTTGAACTCATCATGTTTAAAAAAAAAAGAATGTTTTTTCTCATGATAAATCTCTGCTTACTGTTTTTATCATCGTGCTAAATGTTTAAATGCTAAAAAGAAAAAACTTTAAAAGCAAAAGATAAATCAGTGATGTAAATTTGTGTGCAAAGGATTCCAAAAAATTTTTTGAATGCACAAAAATTTAAAGTCTGGTATAAACTGTAAGATTTTTTGGGGCATCTTCTGATTTTTTTAAAATGTATGAGACCAACAAAAAAGGACCCTTTGGATATGGGTTTTCCCAAAATAACTAAAATGTTTTTTACGCCAGGCATATGTGGTATGTGATTCCGGGTTTTTCAAAACAATGACTGGCTACAAGGAGTTGTTGCACAATTTGGGAACGACCAGGGGAACAGTTAGTTTTTGGGGAAAAGACGACGGGTCATCAAAAGGGTTTCGCATTCTTACAAAGGTAAGGTATCCATAAAAAGGGACTTTTTTGTTGAGGGGTTAAGTCATAATCTTTTTTTGTGCAAGTCATTTTTTTGATGGTTTAACATTGTTCAATTTCCATCATTAACTGCTTTCCCTTAATATATGGTGTTGAGATTTTTGAAGGGGGAAGGTTTACAATCCTATGTGGTTTACTTTCCGGAAGATTCCAACCAGTTTTTTTGTTTTCAAAGGCAACAAAAAAAGGGAAAGTTGGTTATGGAAAGATTTTTTTTCTCAGAATTTCTCAGATATTACAAACTGCTTTAAAGGTGGATTGGGGAAAGGGCTTCCAAAATTTACTTTGAAAAAATTTTTTATTTCCCGGGTTGTCAAATGGGAAAGATGAAGAGAAGTTCTCACAAGTCAAGACAGAACTTCGTGCAAACAACCACTTAAATGCTCCACATGGACTTTTGCGGGCCGAAGAAAAATTTAATAATTTGTGGAAAGAAGTACTCTGGTAGTTGAAATACTCACGGACACGTGGCTAGAATTTCTGAAATGAAACTGGCTCCCGAGTTATCATAAAGTTTATCAAGAGGATCCAAGTTCTTTTTTTTAACTTCCATTGAAAGATTAGGGGTGATAATGGACTGAATTTAAAAATGCTATTTTTTAAGCTTAACTAACATCTTTGGGATTTCTCAAATTTTTTCAGGTGTTATACTCCCAACAAAATGGAGTTGTAGAAAGAGAAACCGAACCTTAGTGAAGCGCACGAACATCAGCTTTTCCCGGGTTACCCCTTACCTTTTGGGCCGAAGCGTTTTAACGGCTTGTTTTAAAACAAAAGAACCATCATCACTAAGCGCTTTAAAAAACTCCTATCAATAACAACCGTGAGTTCCTAAAGTCAAATTTTTCAGTTTTTTGGTTTTTAGGGGTTACATTCTTTAAAAACCCTGACAATCTGGTAAGTTTTTGAAAGAAAACCCAGGGGTTTTCTTTGGTTTTTCGCTAACTCGAAACTTCCGGGGCTACAACAAAAGAAAATGGTTATGGAAACCGTTTAAAGGACCTTTGATGAAAAAGGTCAAAGACTTCGAACAAGCAGTTTTAACTCAATTTATAGTCAAGCTTCTCTAAACTTCTGATTCTATTTAAACCAAATAGTTCAGAAATCGATTTAAAATTTTTAAAAGGATGCTTTTCTGGTATTTGTGCAGATAATGAAGATCTCTTCTTTCCAAAACCAAGAGTTGATATTTAATGCCCAAACCTTCAAGGGAATGATTTTCCCGGACCATCGGGGAATATTTTTTCTACCTAACTCTGCAGGCTTCCTTCCCAATGTTAGCAATCAAGTTAACCCCCCATGTCAAAAAGATTTCCTGCATCATTTATGAAAATGAAGTCAAACAATCTAATGACTTTCAATTCTTTTCCCCTAATTGAAATGGGCAAGAGACATCCACTCACAAGGATTGGTGATGTCAAAAGGGTTAAAAAGCACTGCATCTGCAAAATTTCTGCCTATAAAAGTTCTTTAGGAAAAAGAACCCAAAAAATGTCTCCAAGCTTAGACTTTTGATTGGCTTTTAGCAATGCAAAAGAGCTCTACATTTTAAAAGAAACAAAGTGTACGCTTTGGTTTTCCAACCGCAAAGAAAAATCAATCATTTAAAACCCTGGATTTCAAAAAAGAAAGATAATCCGATGATTTTCAAAACAAGCGCGTTGGTTGCTAAAGGTTATCCAACAAGAAGGGATTGATACGATGAGACTTTTTCACCGGTAGCGGGATCGAGGCAATTCGAATTTTCGGCCTTTTGCGCTCACAAAAAACATAAAAAAGGGATTCAAATGGATTCAAATCGCGTTCTTGAATGGATCTTGCATGAAAAAGGTCTATATAGAGCAACCTGAAGGTTCGTCGATCCAGATTTTCCCACAGTTGCATCTTTTGGGCAAGGCATTGTAAGGCTAAAACAAGCCCAAGAGCATGGTATGAAAATCTGAAAATAATCATCTCTTACCAAAAATTCAAACGAGGGACGATCGATACACTCTTTTTCTGAAGAAAAAAGGTGTTTTATTGCTTTTAGTTCAAAATTTTTGTTTACGACAAATTTTTTGGTTCTACTAATCAGAGTGTTACAAATTTCTAAAATCATGGAGACCAGTTTTAAAAGAGCAGTGGGTGAAATTTAATTTTTTTTAGGAATTCAATCAAAAAAAACCCGGATGGCATCTTATAAATCGTCAAATATATTAAAAATATTTGAAAAAGTTTAATGACTGATTGTTCTCCAATTAAAACACCAATGCCCCAAATGGAAATCTTTTGGTCCTATTTAGCCGTAAAAACCTTGACAAAAGATTTACAGAACAGATTTTCCTTTTGTACCTCACTGCGACAACCGGAATTTTGTTCCCACATGTTTTTGTGCTGTTTCAAACTAATCCAAAGAGCCACCTTGCGGCGTTAAAAGGATCTTTGGGATCTCAAAGGCACCCCCCGATTTGGGCCCTTTGGGGATCCGAAAGATTCTAGTTTTGAGCTAATATCTTTTACAGATTCAGATTATGGTGGGTTTCAAACTGATAGGAAAAGCCTTCTGGGTCTGTCAGTTTTAGGTGATAAACTTGTTTTTTTGGACTTTGGAAAAAGCAAAAATTTTGGGGCTCCACTTCTACGCCGAAGCAGAATATGTGGCCGCCGCAGTTGTTTTCGCAATGCTTGGAGAAGCACAACTACTAATAGGCACAATTGAAGAGAGTCCCTATCTACGTGATTGGAAACGCCATTGCGATAACGCAAATCCGGGTTTAGCATTCCAAACCCAAAACCCTCGACATCGGATCATTTTATCAAAAAAATGTGGAGAAAGGTAATATGAAATGTTCTTTTTTCAAACAGATTCCAACTTTCGACCTTTTTACAAACCTTTAGAGAAAAGCGTTTTAACTTTTTGGTTACAAGCTTTGGGAGCTTAATCCACTTAAATCTTTTCGGTCTTAATTTTAAAGGGGAGTTTCTTAATTATTCTGGTTGGATACACGACTAAAAATCTAAGGATTCATTTTCAATGAATACCAATTTCTACTTTGTTTTGCAGATTATCCATTTGAGGGGGAGTTCTTAAAAGTGAAATTCATTTTAGGGGGAGAGTTCAATAAGCTTTAATGCTTACATATTTGAAAGATGAACAACTTTCAGTATGAAAAACGTTTTTAAATGTTCAAACTCACTTCTCGATTCTCAAATGTTTTTTCGAATTAGAAGTGTATTTTCCATGTTTTCATATCATGATGAGTTGACGGATATTTTCTAACCGTGTGTTTCCAAAGATTAATACTTGGTATTATCTTTTCATATACTTTTCAAGTATTCATACACACCGGTTTAGCTTCTTTTGTCTTGTTATTACCACGTCTCTATATGCCATATTATTCGGTGGTAATACGCTCGCTTGATATCTTCCTATTTGTACTTCATTGTTTATTTGATCAGATACGTTCTTCATTGCTATATCTATATCTTGATCGTATAGATAACATTCATTCATTTTGTGTACACCAAAGCTTTTCAAAGAACATATCTCACATCATATGATGAATCAGTTTTCTCAAACAAGTTTATATCATTCATGTTCTTCATTTCATATACTTGTTTGAAGAAATTTTTATGCTCCTATTTGTCATATATATTTGTTCGAGCATGTTTCATATTGGCTCATTGATTCACTCGATGAATCATTGTACTTTCATGTTTAGGAAACTTATTTCACGGATGTGTGAGCTTAATAGAACTTCTATGGATTTCCAGAACCGGCAATCCTACCCAAGAAGTTATCCTTGAGAAATGAGTGAGGGGTCTACATCAAAGAGTGGGGGAGATAACTCAGGTGGTCGAGTTATTCTCATAGTGATTGAGCGGAAAAATATATATGAGAGATTGGTTAGAAGTGAGGATGCTTTAAAAGAATTTGAGGGTGTGAGAACAGAGTTAAAAGAAAATAAAACTCTGCACCAACCTTTTCTAAGCCGGGCAACCACATAATCTATTGGTTCACATTCTTTGGTGACCGATATTGAAACAAGGCAAAGCCCAATGCCGACTCTCGTTTTACCCCACTAGCTACTCATTTCCTTCTTAACAAGGAGATGTTTCATTTCATCACGGGGACGCAGCACATAATCTATCAGGTTTTCATTTGGAAAATCGATATTGAAACAGAAGGAAGCTGCCCTGCCTTCGAACTTCATTTCTACACATCGAGTCGTGAAATGTTTTCACATTTTGAGCCTTATGAAAGCACTTGATGCTATTTTCTTTCATCACAAATACACACAAGGAATTTGTTTCTTTGTCGGAACGTTCATAGGAATACTTTTAGTGTTTGCGATGATTGAACGGAAGCCCTGGGGAGTGATCATCAACTAAAGCTCCTTATATAGTACATTCGTTGTACTGAGTTGCTTTGTGCTTCTCACAGGCATTCCAACTGATTCATGTGTTTGTTTCAGGATTTTCCCACTTAAATCTGAATTTGAAAAGATTCGGATTACTTTTGGAATTGACGGTATTTCTTGGAGTAAAAGGGGAATTCTGGAGTAACATCTTTAGGCCCAGTGCTATAAACGAAAGTTGGAGAGGAGTACTTTCTGCTCCGGTTTTTGGGAAATAAAATTATTGGCCCAATCTAAAAATTGCAGAAATTGCCCCTTTTCGGTTTGGGAATGGGGGGTCAGTAAGTTTGGGGGTTTTTTGGGAGGGTTTTGGTGGGCTTTTTTTTTAGAACCTTTCAAAAAAAATCATTTTAAGGGCCCACAAATTTTGGAATTCCTTTCCGATTTTCGGGACCCATCCGGGACCGGGTTTACCAAATACCCCTTTTCCCCCAAAAAAAAGGTTTTTAACGTCCAACTTTTTAGGGGGGTTTATTTGGAAACATATAAAACAAAAGGGAAAGGGTACTTTTCCCAGGTCTCGGATTTTGGAAAGAAAAATTTTATTCCCAAATCAAAAATTGGTTTTTGCCTTCTTCGGTTTTTAAGGGGATGAAGAGGGGCGGGGGAGGGGTTTTCTGCCTTTTCTTTTTAGATTTTACTTTAACATCTTTCCACTAAATTTCCCTGGTTGTTTCGGTTTTTCCCCCCCACCGGAAAGGCCCCCAAAAAGGGTTACCCCTTGGGTGGGGCAAAAAGGGGAAATTTCCAAAATTTTTGTTCGGGGTTTTCCGATTTAGGCCCCAGGCTAAAAAAAACAACTTGGAGGGAGTACATTTTCCCTCTGGATTTTGGAAATGAAAAATTCGGAAACTTTCTGGAAAATTGAGATTGTTCCGTTTTCAAGGAGGAAAAAATTATTTGGGTTAAAGGGGTTTTGCGGTTTTTTTGTTAAATTAAAAATTTTCTTTTCTAGGGGCCCCTAAAGTTTTAAAAACCTCATTTTGGAAATTTCCGGAATTAAAGGGTACCCCCTTTGGCGTGGGGAAAAAAAGGTTTAAAGTTTTTAATTTTGCTAATCCGTTTGGCCCCGAATCAAAGAAGTTGGGAGGAGTAATTTCCAGGTCCTTTTTTGGAAATGAAAAAGGCAAATTGGGGAAAAATTGCTTTTTGTTTTGGCTTTTAAGGGGATTGATAGTTTCCTTTTTTGGGGTTTTTTTTTTAGAATTTATTTTAAATTTACCCAGTAATTTTTTCCTAGAATTCGCTGTTTTGGAATGGGAAGGCTAAAATATTTTTTGGGTGGGGCAAAAAAACGGTTTTTTTTAAACTCCAAACTTTTGCAGGGATTGATTAGGGCCCAGAGCTATAAAAACGAAGTATGGAAGGATCATTTCCAGCGTTCGGATTTTGGAAAGAAAATTTTTGGCCAAATCGGGAAAAATTTGCATTTTTGCCTTTTGGCTTTTCGAAGGGATGGATGCAGTTTTTTGGGCCCTTGGGGGGGGTTTTTCGTGCGGCTTTTTTTGTTAGAACTTACTCATTAACATCATGAGGGCCCACTAAATTTCCCTGAGAATTCGCCCCCGGATTTTCCGGACCCATCCGGACAGGCTACCAAAGGGTCCCCCTTTGGCGTGGGAAAAAAAACTTTTTTTAAACCCCATAACTTTTGCTAGGGAGTCCGATTTAGGCCCACGAGCTATCAAACAAAGTATGGAGAGGGAGAAATTTCCGGGTCTCGGATTTTGGAAATGAAAATTATTCGGCCAAATCTGGAAAATTTGCAGTTTTTGCCTTCTTGGTTTTTCGAATGGATGGTGCAGTTTTTGGGGCCCTTGGGGGGTTTTCGTGCGGCTTTTTTTTTAAAAATTACTATTAAACTCATAGGGGGCCCAAAGTAAAGTTTCCTGAAATTCGCCCCCGGATTTTCCCCCCTCCGGCCCGGGGCACCAAAAAGGGCCCCCCCTTTGGCGTCGGGGCAAAAAAGGTTTAAAGTCCATAACTTTGCTACGGGAGTCCGATTTGGGCCCACAGCTATCAAAACAAAAAGCTAGGGTCGAGAGTACTTTTCCCACGTCTGGGTTTTTGGGAAAATGAACAATTTTTCGGCCAAATTAAAAATTGCGTTTTTCCTTCTTCGGTTTTTGAATGGTGGAGCGTATTTTGGGCCCTTTGGGGGGGGTTTTCGGCGGCTTTTTCTTGTTAAAAACTTATCATTAACATCATGAGGGCCCACGTAAATTTTCCTGGAATTCGCCTGGGTTTTCCCGGGGGCCCCCCCCCGGGGGCCCGGGCCCCCCCCCAAAAGGGGTTTCCCCCCTTTTTGGGCCCGTCGGGGAAAAAAAAGGGTTAAAGTCCATAACTTTTGTAGGGGAGTTTTTTTGGCCCAGAGCTAAAAAACGAAGTTTGGACGGGAGTACTTTTCCCCAGCGCCTTTTTTTGGGGGAAAATGAAAAATTATTGGCCCCAAAATTGGAAAAATTGCGTTATTCCCTTTTTTCCGGCTTTTCAAAGGGAGGATGTTTTTGTTTGGGCCTTGGGGGGGTTTTTTTTCGGCTTTTTCTTTTTTAAAACTTACTATTAAATCATGGGGGGCCCCAAATTTTTTCCCCTTGAGAATTCCCCTTTTCCGGTTTTTTCCGGACCCCCCGGACCGGCTACCAAAGGGTACCCCTTTGGGGTCGGGGAAAAAAAGGGTTTTTTAAAAAGTCCAAAACTTTTGTAGGGAGCCCGTTTGGGCCCACGGGGCAAAAAAAAAAAAAAATTGGACGAGGAGTACTTTCCACGTCTCTTTTTTTTAAAGAAAAATTATTGGCCCCCAAAAATTTGGGAAAAATTCCAGTTTTCCCTTCTTGGGTTTTTCCCAAATGGAGGGGCTTTAGTTTGGGCCGGGGAAAAGGGGGTTTTCGTGGGGTTTTTTCCCCTTGTTAAACTTTCATTAACATCATAGGGGGCCCCACGAAAATTTTCCCAAAATTTTCGCCTCCTTTTTTTTCCGGCCATGGGACCAGGCTCCAAAAGGGGTCCCCCCTTTGGGTGGGGGCAAAAAGGGTTTTAAACCCCCCCCATAACTTTTGTACGGGAGGTCCTTTAGGCCCAGGGGTATAAAAAAAAAAGCTAGGCCGAGGAGTACTTTTCCAGCTCCGGTTTTTAAAAAAGAAAAATTTATTCGGCCAAATCGGGAAAAATTGCAGTTTTTCCTTTTTTTTGGGGTTTTTTCGAAGGGAAATGGTTTGCTTTTTTTTGGGGCCCCCTTGGGGAGGGGTTTTGGGGGTTTTTCTTTTTAAAAATTTTTTAAAACTCTAGGGGGCCCCAAAATTTTTTCCTGAAAATTCCCCCGGTTTTTCCGGCCCCCCCCGGGGAACCGGGCCCAAAAGGGTCCCCCCTTTTGGGGGTTGGGGAAAAAAAAGGGGGTTTTTAAAACGTCCATAACTTTTGCACAGCCCGTTTTTTGGCCCACGAGCTATAAAAAGAACAAAGGAAAAGGTTTACTTTTCCGCGCTGGGGAATTTTGGAAATAAAAAATTTTAATTCGGCCAAAATCGGGGAAAATTTGGTTTTTGCCTTCTTGGTTTTTCGAATGGATGGTATTTTTTTTGGGGGCCCTTGGGGGGGGTTTTCTTTCGGTTTTTTTTTTTAAAAAACTTACTCATTAACTTCTAGGGGGCCCAAAAAAAATTTTTTTTTCCCGGGGAAAAAATTTCGCCTCCGGGGTTTTTCCCGGGAAACCCCCCCCCCCGGTAAAAAAACCCCCTTTTGGGCGTCGGGGAAAAAAAAACTTTTTAAACGTCCATAATTTTGCTACGGGAGTCCGTTTTGGGCCCCCCGAGCTTAAAAACGAACTAGGAAAGGGGAAAAAAAATTTTCCCCCAGCGCCCGGGTTTTTGGAAATGCAATTATTGGGCCCCAAAAAATCGGAAAAAAAGGGTTTTATTGCCTTTTCCGTTTTTCAAAGGGAAAGGGATGCATTTTTGGGGCCCCTTTGGGGAAGGGGTTTTTTTCGGCGGCTTTTTTTTTTAAAAAAAACTTACTCATTAAAATCATAGGGGCCCCATAAAGTTTCCTAGAATTCGCCCCCCGGGTTTTTCCGGACCCTCCGGGGAAGGCCCCCAAAAAGGGACCCCCTTTGGGGGGGAAAAAAAAAGGGTTTTTTAAAGTCCAAAACCTTTTTTAGGGAGTCCGTTTTGGCCCCGAGCTATAAAAAAAAAAGCTATGGACGGGGAAATTTTCCACTTCTCGGTTTTTTGGAAATAAATTTTTTTAAAATTGGGCCCCAAATCGGGAAAAATTTGCGTTTTTGCCTTCTTCGGTTTTTGAATGGAGGGGGCCAGTTTTTTGGGCCCCTTTGGGAGGGGTTTTCGTGGGGGCTTTTTCTTTTTAAAACTTACTCCCCCATCATAGGGGCCCACTTAAATTTCCTAAAAATTTTCCCCCCCGGGGTTTTTTTCCGGCCCCCGGGGGGCCCCAACCAAAAAGGGTCCCCCTTTGGGCGTGGGGGGCAAAAAGGGTTTTTTAAATTTTCCCATAACTTTTGCTAGGGAAAAGCCCGTTTTAGGCCCACGACAAACAAACGAAGTTGGAGGGGGAGTACATTTCCAGCTCTGGGTTTTTTAAATAACCCAATTTTAATTCCCCCAATTTAAAATTTGCATTATTCCTTTTTCCCTTTTTTTCAATGGATGGATGCTTTTTTGGGGCCTTGGGGGGGGTTTTTTCGTGCGGTTTTTTTTTTGTTAAAACTTACCTTAAAACTTTCATGGGCCCCCCAGTAAAGTTTCCTGAAATTCCCCCCCGGGTTTTCCCGGGCCCCCATCCCCCCCAGGTTTACCAAAGGGTACCCCCTTTGGGCGGGGAAAAAAAAGGGTTTTTTTTTAAACGTCCATAACTTTTGCTACGGGAGTCCTTTTTAGGCCCCCGACTACCCAAAACGAAGAAAGGACAAGGAGTACATTTCCACGTCTGGGTTTTTGGGGAAATGAAAAAATTTATTGGGGCCCAAATCGGGAAAAATTGCAGTTTTGCCTTCTTCGGCTTTTGAATGGATGGATGCAGTGTTTGGGCCTTGGGAGGGGTTTTCGGGGGGCTTTTTTTTTTTTAAAACTTACTTTTAAAACTATAGGGGGCCCCCTTTAAAAGTTTCCTGGGTTCCCTTTTCCGGGTTTTTCCCGGCCCCCTTTCCGGCCCGGGGCTCCCAAAAGGGGTTTCCCCCCTTTTGGGGGCTCGGGGCAAAAAGGTTAAAGTCCAAAACTTTTGCTGGGGAGCCCTTTTTTTGGGCCCCGAGTAATCAAAACGAAGCTAGGACGAGGAGTACATTTCCACTTCGGTTTTGGAAAGAACAATTTTGGGCCAAATCTGGAAAATTGCAGTTATTGCCTCTTCGGCTTTTCGAATGGATGGATGCAGTGTTTGGGGCCCTTGGGGAGGGGTTTTCGTGCGGCTTTTTCTTTGTTAGAACTTACTCATTAACATCATAGAGGGCCCACGTAAAGTTTCCTGAGAATTCGCCTCCGGATTTTCCGGACCCATCCGGAACCAGGCTACCAAAGGGTACCCCTTTGGCGTCGGGGCAAAAACGGTTAAACGTCCATAACTTTTGCTACGGGAGTCCGATTTGGGCCCACGAGCTATCAAAACGAAGCTATGGACGAGGAGTACATTTCCAGCGTCTCGGATTTTGGAAATGAACAATTATTCGGCCACAATCTGGAAAATTGCAGTTATTGCCTTCTTCGGCTTTTCGAATGGATGGATGCAGTAGTTTGGGCCTTGGGAGGGTTTTCGTGCGGCTTTTTCTTGTTAGAACTTACTCATTAACATCATAGAGGGCCCACGTAAAGTTTCCTGAGAATTCGCCTCCCCGGATTTTCCGGACCCATCCGGACAGGCTACCAAAGGGTACCCCCTTTGGCGTCGGGGCAAAAACGGTTTAAACGTCCATAACTTTTGCTACGGAGTCCGATTTAGGCCCACGAGCTATCAAAACGAAGCTATGGAACGAGGAGTACATTTCCAGCGTCTCGGATTTTGGAAATGAACAATTATTCGGCCACAATCTGGAAAATTGCAGTTATTGCCTTCTTCGGCTTTTCGAATGGATGGATGCTAGTAGTTTGGGCCTTGGGAGGGGTTTTCGTGCGGCTTTTTCTTGTTAAAACTTACTCATTAACATCATAGAGGGCCCACGTAAAGTTTCCTGAGAATTCGCCTCCGGATTTTCCGGACCCATCCGGACCAGGCTACCAAAGGGTACCCCCTTTGGCGTCGGGGCAAAAACGGTTAAACGTCCATAACTTTTGCTACGGGAGTCCGATTTAGGCCCACGAGCTATCAAAACGAAGCTATGGACGAGGAGTACATTTCCAGCGTCTCGGATTTTGGAAATGAACAATTATTCGGCCACAATCTGGAAAATTGCAGTTATTGCCTTCTTCGGCTTTTCGAATGGATGGATGCAGTAGTTTGGGCCTTGGGAGGGGTTTTCGTGCGGCTTTTTCTTGTTAGAACTTACTCATTAACATCATAGAGGGCCCACGTAAAGTTTCCTGAGAATTCGCCTCCGGATTTTCCGGACCCATCCGGACCAGGCTACCAAAGGGTACCCCCTTTGGCGTCGGGGCAAAAACGGTTTAAACGTCCATAACTTTTGCTACGGGAGTCCGATTTAGGCCCACGAGCTATAAAAAACGAAGCTATGGACGAGGAGTACAATTTCCAGCATCTCGGATTTTGGAAATGAACAATTATTCGGCCACAATCTGGAAAATTGCAGTTATTGCCTTCTTCGGCTTTTCGAATGGATGGATGCAGTAGTTTGGGCCTTGGGAGGGGTTTTCGTGCGGCTTTTTCTTGTTAAAACTTACTCATTAACATCATAGAGGGCCCACGTAAAGTTTCCTGAGAATTCGCCTCCGGATTTTCCGACCCATCCGGACCAGGCTACCAAAGGGTACCCCCTTTGGCGTCGGGGCAAAAACGGTTAAACGTCCATAACTTTTGCTACGGGAGTCCGATTTAGGCCCACGAGCTATCAAAACGAAGCTATGGACGAGGAGTACATTTCCAGCGTCTACGATTTTGGAAATGAACAATTATTCGGCCACAATCTGGAAAATTGCAGTTATTGCCTTCTTCGGCTTTTCGAATGGATGGATGCAGTAGTTTGGGCCTTGGGAGGGGTTTTCGTGCGGCTTTTTCTTGTTAAAACTTACTCATTAACATCATAGAGGTGCCCACTAAAGTTTCCCATTGGACATCGCCCGCTACAATGTCCACCCTCCGGACAAAGCTACGCTAAACGCATACTCGCCTTAGGCGATTCGGGGCAATACAAACGAGTTAAGACGTCCATAATTTTGCTACGGGTTTTGATCAATTTAGGCCCACGAGCATCAAAACGTAGTCTATGGACGGTGAGACATTTCCAGTCGTTCGGATTTTGGAAGTAACAATTATTCGTGGCCACTATCTGGTAAAATTGCATTATTGCCTTCGTCCTTTTCGAATGGATGGATGCAGTAGTTTGGGCCTTGGGAGGGGTTTTCCGTGCGGCTTTTTCTTGTTAAACTTACTCATTAACATCATAAGGGCCCACTAAAGTTATCCTGAGAATTCGCCTCCGATTTCCGGACCCATCCGGACCAGGCTACCAAAGGGTACCCCCTTTGGTCGGGCAAAAACGGTTTAAACGTCCATAACTTTTGCTACGGGAGTCCGATTTAGGCCCCGAGCTATCAAAACAAGCTATGGACGAGGAGTACATTTCCAGCTCTCGGATTTTGGAAATGAACAATATCGGCCACAATCTGGAAAATTGCAGTTATTGCCTTCTTCGCTTTTCGATGGATGGATGCAGTAGTTTGGCCTTGGGAGGGTTTTCGTGCGGCTTTTTCTTGTTACAACTTACTCATTAACATCATAGAGGGCCCACGTAAAGTTTCTGAGAATTCGCCTCCGGATTTTCCGGACCCATCGGACCAGTTACCAAAGGGTACCCCCTTTGGCGTCGGGGCAAAAACGGTTAACGTCCATAACTTTTGCTACGGGAGTCCGATTAGGCCCACGAGCTATCAAAACGAAGCTAGGACGAGGAGTACATTTCCAGCGTCACGGATTTTGGAAATGAACAATTATTCGGCCACAATCTGGAAAATTGCAGTTATTGCCTTCTCCGGCTTTTCGAATGGATGGATGCAGTAGTTTGGGCCTTGGGAGGGGTTTTCGTGCGGCTTTTTCTTGTTAAAACTTACTCATTAACATCATAGAGGGCCCACGTAAAGTTTCCTGAGAATTCGCCTCCGGATTTTCCGGACCCATCCGGACCAGGCTACCAAAGGGTACCCCCTTTGGCGTCGGGGCAAAAACGGTTAAACGTCCATAACTTTTGCTACGGGAGTCCGATTTAGGCCCACGAGCTATCAAAACGAAGCTATGGACGAGGAGTACATTTCCAGCGTCTCGGATTTTGGAAATGAACAATTATTCGGCCACAATCTGGAAAATTGCAGTTATTGCCTTCTTCGGCTTTTCGAATGGATGGATGCAGTAGTTTGGGCCTTGAGAGGCGTTTTCGTGCGACTTTTTCTTGTTAGAACTTACTCATTAACATCATAGAGGGCCCACGTAAAGTTTCCTGAGAATTCGCCTCCGGATTTTCCGGACCCATCCGGACCAGGCTACCAAAGGGTACCCCCTTTGGCGTCGGGGCAAAAACGGTTTAAACGTCCATAACTTTTGCTACGGGAGTCCGATTTAGGCCCACGAGCTATCAAAACGAAGCTATGGACGAGGAGTACATTTCCAGCGTCACGGATTTTGGAAATGAACAATTATTCGGCCACAATCTGGAAAATTGCAGTTATTGCCTTCTCGGCTTTTCGAATGGATGGATGCAGTAGTTTGGGCCTTGGGAGGGGTTTTCGTGCGGCTTTTTCTTGTTAAAACTTACTCATTAACATCATAGAGGGCCCACGTAAAGTTTCCTGAGAATTCGCCTCCGGATTTTCCGGACCCATCCGGACCAGGCTACCAAAGGGTACCCCCTTTGGCGTCGGGGCAAAAACGGTTAAACGTCCATAACTTTTGCTAGGGAGTCCGATTTAGGCCCACGAGCTATCAAAACGAAGCTATGGACGAGGAGTACATTTCCAGCTTCTCGGATTTTGGAAATAAACAATTATTCGGCCACAATCTGGAAAATTGCAGTTATTGCCTTCTTCGGCTTTTCGAATGGATGGATGCAGTAGTTTGGGCCTTGGGAGGGGTTTTCGTGCGTCTTTTTCTTGTTAGAACTTACTCATTAACATCATAGAGGGCCCACGTAAAGTTTCCTGAGAATTCGCCTCCGGATTTTCCGGACCCATCTGGACCAGGCTACTAAAGGGTACCCCCTTTGGCGTCGGGGCAAAAACGGTTAAACGTCCATAACTTTTGCTACGGGAGTCCGATTTAGGCCCACGAGCTATCAAAACGAAGCTATGGACGAGGAGTACATTTCCAACGTCTCGGATTTTGGAAATGAAAATTATTCGGCCACAATCTGGAAAATTGCAGTTATTGCCTTCTTCGGCTTTTCGAATGGATGGATGCAGTAGTTTGGGCCTTGGGAGGGGTTTTCGTGCGTCTTTTTTTTGTTAGAACTTACTCATTAACATCATAGAGGGCCCACTGTAAAGTTTCCTGAGAATTCGCCTCCGGATTTTCCGGACCCATCCGGACCAGGCTACCAAAGGGTACCCCCTTTGGCGTCGGGGCAAAAACGGTTAAACGTCCATAACTTTTGCTACGGGAGTCCGATTTAGGCCCACGAGCTATCAAAACGAAGCTATGGACGAGGAGTACATTTCCAGCGTCTCGGGTTTTGGAAATGAACAATTATTCGGCACATCTGGAAAATTGCAGTTATTGCCTTCTTCGGCTTTCGAATGGATGGATGCAGTAGTTTGGGCCTTGGGAGGGGTTTTTGTGACAACCCTCCACTTCCCACCTCAGGTCAGTAAAACTTTAACTGAATGACCGGAGCAGGACAGTATTTTAATACTGTCATTTTGTCAAAAACAATATTGTATGACAACATTTACTATGAAAAGGCTAGATAAGTGCCTTTTACGATTATTGAGTCGCCACTATAGTCGGTACGCAAAACCGACTGACTATTATCAGCAGGTCCCGATTCCGACCACTAGACTGTCGAATTAAATTTTAATTGACCCAAAATACTAAAAATATTAATTTCTAGTAAGTTCCTTAATAAAAATACGAAAAACTGCGTTCGTTACGCAAAAATCGCAAAATCGCGCGTTTTCGGTAACGGTTTCCAATTTTAGCAGCTTTTTACACCCAATACTATAAAAATCCAACAAAATCAATTTGTTGTGTTAAAAGACCAGCCATTTTCAAAGAAGAAAACCACTTCTCTTATCACATGGTTTTAAAATTAAAGTGGGAAACAAGATTCCCTATTAAACCAATACAACCATCATACACTTACACACTCTAAAATCAACATCAACATCACACCACCATCTCCCTCCCCTCTCTCTCCCAAAACCGGCCACCACCCCCTCTCCCTCACCATCTCTTTCTCTCCCAATCCCATATAAATAAGACCCCCTCCCTTTGATCCTTCCATTATACAACACTCCTCTCTCTTAAATTCTCTCACTAAGAGTTTTCTCTCTACTCTTTCTTTCTAGCTTCTTTCATACACCTCCAATTCTTGAAGATATTCATCCATATTCAAGAACACATTCAAGGTAAAATGATGATCTTCATCAATCTTCTTCCCTAAATCATCATCTCCCAATGTTGTGAGATGGAAGTATCTTGCATTTAAGCAAGGAAAACATCTATGATCAACCAAATAGTTGGGTAGTTTGTATGATCCTCAAAAGCTCTTGATTATTGTTCATAATTCTTGTTCATCTTTAAATTCTTGTTCATATAATAATCTTATACATTTTATTTCAAGTATTTCTTTCTCTTTATACAAACAATCCACCATATTTGGTGTAGATGAAATCACTAGTCAAATACCCTTTCTTTGCTAAGCAATAAGTGAGTTGATGACTAGTGATTCCTAACTTCTTATGATCATCTAACACCTTACATAAGGTATGGATGATTTCATATAGCCAAATACCCTTTCTTTGCTTGGATCATCAAAAATTCAAGCAATAAGTGAGTTGATGGCTTATGATTATAACCTAGATGTTTAAATGGGATATATGAATAGCATGTGTAAATGTGTTTTATGAAGTTGATATTCCTTCAAACACATCTGATTTTGAGCTTTGATAAAGAGAAATCACATAAGAGTAGTTAAACAAAGGAAATAATGTGTATACAACAACTAGTCAAAAGCTTTGTTCAACAGATTCTGGACAGATTCGGACCCGACTTTGAGAGGCCATAACTCTTTCATAAATTGTTCAAATGACATGATTCTTTTTTTTAAAATCAAGTTCAATGAGTTATCTTTCAAACCCCACTGGCCGTTGCAAAAATTCCAAGTTTTGGACCCTCAAACAGTCCGTACAAAAAGGTTGCGCAACAGCTCTAGTTGCTGTCACTATTTTAATAAACTTTCTGTTTGAGGACCTAACATTTTTCTAAAAATTATGAAATTTGGTCAGTAAATAGTAAACTCATATGGATAAAACATATAAAAATTTCGTGATTTTTAGAGTTGTGGATCATACCCAAATGCATGTCCCAAACAGCCTCCGAATCTGTCAAGAATGTTAAAAAACTGAAAAGTGTTATTTTATGTAAACTTTATTTTTCTAAAACACTCTTTTAAAGAGTAAATTGTTGGACATAAAAAGACTATTGAGGTATAAGATGAGGTAGAATCAATATAAGCACACATGCATAACCATATACCAACTATCACGTTTCGGTTATAATCATAAGAACTCGTATTTATCGTTAATCGTTATAAAAAACTCACATTTCGACCGCGCTATAATTTTACTTTAACTAAAGGAACTTAATTTGGGTCAAGGAACTTATTAAAATACTTATTATCACTAGGTCGGAATTCGGTGGAACCTCGCTAATTTGGGACTCTCGAACTTGTAACTCGGTGAGTTATTCACGGCCCCTTTTTACGTTTTTACATTTTTGGGGTGAAAAGCATGATAAAACTACCGGTTGATTAAACTTTTAAAACGATTTGTGGAAACAGATTTTGTGAACGATTTTGTGGAACGATTTTGTGAACGATTTTGTGGAACGAATTGTTTTTGGAACGATTTTTGGCTAGTAATGCATACTTATCTAGATTAATGGTGTTTTCTTATCGCAAGTCCTCGTACCACTACAATCTAATTACTGCGTGGACGAGTAATCAATGGTACGCTATCGGTTGGAACCCAACCATTCGTACACCGCTTGCAACTGGGTTGGTAACGATAACGATTGGTGTTTACTTACTTTTTGTGGAACGATTGTTGGTCATGTTGCGATAAGCATGGCATTGCGGGGCAAAAACTATCTTAGGAGATTAGTAGTGGCTCGTTAATCTATGTGTGTAAGTATTGCATGATAAGTACCATATGCCGGGATCTTGCGGGGTACGCATACGATCCAACTATTAAGCTTTTTGCTTGAACTTATTATCTCCGGTATTGTTTTTGGAACGTGAACTATATGAATGTGTGTAATTAAACCCGTGAACTCACCAACTATGACGATAGTTGACTTTTTAACTCTCATGCTTTTCAGGCGAACCAAAGTAAGAAGAACGACATGCACGTGTGTTACACCTTCATGCATTTCAAGACTAAATTCCCTTTCCGTTGTAGTTTAATTTTCCTTGTAATAATTTTAAGACTTTAACGTGATGTAATAGTGTAGACTTAACTATTTTGATATGCTATGGGTTTATTGTCTATACTTTGTGTTGTGCTACTTTGCGCTGTTACACTCCGTGTTTCCGCTTTAGCGGGGTGTGACAGACTTGGTATCAGAGCCAAGGCTATAGAGAATAAAGATTTTCTAGTAAAAAATCGAGTACTATAGCCATCAAAATATAACAACGGAAAGATGACTTTTTCGAAAATTTATTTTGGCACGCTTCTAAGTGAGAACCCGAGAGTCGCTCATTGGGTCTTAATTAAACAAAGCCTGGCCAACTATGTTTAGTTAAGAGGCAATAATGCGAAGCTAGGGGAAAGTTACGATGGAAGTGTGAAAAACGAAAAACTTTTCTTGCATGGCATATTGCATGAGTAACCACGATACCGGACTAGATAAACGACACATGGTTATACTATTGCGTTATTACACTATTGCGTTAATACACTATCGCGTTAATGCACTATTGCGATAATAATAGGAAGCCACTATTGAGCTTGTTCATTAATAGTTAAATATAAACACTTCAGTCACCATGACATCGAACGGCGGATGGATCTCCGAAGAAGAGGAGGACCCCTCGGAAAACTCGGGGTCGGACATGGAAGCGGCAAGCGAAGATGCCTCCGATGATTCAAACCCAAATCCCCCCGTGATTGATGCACCCCAACCTCTACCCGGAAAGCCTGCACCCGAACCGGTACCCCCTAGGCCACACACTAGGGAAACCGCTAGGAAACGAGTTCTTCCTCCCATACGTAGTGGTATCGCCATCCCTCGTGATCCCTACGCCGGACCCTCCCACATCCTTCCGGGAGTTCCAATTCCGCGAAACCTAGAACTCTCGATCGAAGACACTCGTAGGATGAACGTTATGGAGGATAGGATAGAAAGGTTCCAAGAGAGGATGAATAGGCAAGCTCAAGCCTTGCGTGCCTTGACCGATCTAGCTCAATTTCTGGAGCAAGGTACTACGGGAGCCATTGAGAGGGCGGTGGCAGCGGGACGTCTGGCTAGGAAGGCGGAGCTACGGAGTCGGGCAGTGACCATCTTCACGGTCATGATGATGATTGGGCTTGTGATCCTTGTGTTTCTCAACCTTTAGTAAACCTTTATGATGTATTTCCAATTTCCTACGCTTATGTAATGGATGTAATCGAATGGCGTAATAACGCCAAATTTTGGAATAAATGATATTAGTCTATGAATAAATGCTATCCTTGTTTATTAACCAACTCGATTGTATAAACTCTTCCAAATGCAACCTTAATTCAATCCATCTCTTTTAAACATTGTAGAATTATGACAACTCGAAACACAAGAAGCACTGGATCAACGCCAAATAATCAAACCCCGGACATTGCCCAACTCGTAGCCCAACAAGTCCAAAATGCCATCCCCAATATTGTCACACAAGTGACTGCTGGTATCGACAACCGTCGAAGGAGTGGCGGAGATCAAGTGGCGAAGGAGGTAGTGTAGTAATCAGGATGCACTTACAAGACTTTCATGTCTTGCAAACCCAAGGAATTCCACGGCAAAGAAGGGGCCGTAGGACTACTTTCCTGGTTTGATAGCATGGAGTCTGTACTCCATATAAGCAAGTGCTCCGATAACCGCAAGGTGGAATATGCGGCGTGTCAGCTACAAGGCAGGGCTTTGACTTGGTGGAATATCCAAGTACAAACCCGAGGCCGGGAAGCAGCATACAACTTACGTGGGAAGACTTCAAGAAATGCTGATAGAAGAATACTGCCCAAAAAGTGCGACTGCAAAAGCTGAGGCTGAGTTCTGGAACCATTCCATGAAGGCATGGATGTGGACAAGTACACGGCACGTTTCCATGAACTTGCCCAACTTGTACCACACATGGTTACTCCAGAGGAGAAAAGATTGATAGGTATATCTGGGGACTAGCACCCGAAATCCGTAGGATGTTACCTCGGCTAACCCAACCACCATCCAGAGTGCTGTATCTTGGCTAACCGTTTAGCCAATGACGTAGTCCGGTCAGGAACTGGAACTAAGAGTAGCATGGGAGGCAAAAGGAAGTTGGAAGGACAGTCAGGAAGAAGGCCTAGTAGTGGGTCGAGTCAAAGTACGCACTCACTAAAGAACTATGTGGCAAAAACACAAGACCAAGGAACCTATAAGGGATCCTACCCGAATGCAAGAAGTGCAACCGTCACCACTGGGGAAACTGCTCTATTGTGAGAAGTGTAAACAACTTGGGCATTCCACACAATACTGTAGGAAGGGGGAAGGAGTACCTAGTGAAGGAAGGAAGTGTTTTGAATGCGGAAGCCCAAACACTTCAAGAATAAGTGTCCTAAGATAGGACAGGGTCTAGGAATACCATGGATGGAAGTCAGGGTAGTCGCACTAATACTGGTGAACCAGGGAACTCAGGCTCGAGGTAGAGCTTTCGTGATAGGGACTGAAGAAGCACGTCAGGAACCCCGTGTGATAACAGGTACGTTTCTTATAAACGACCACTATGCATCAGTCATTTTTGACTCTGGAGCTGATAGAAGCTTTGTGTCCCTAGGTTTAGACCACTAATTCCCTTAGCCTCCGAAAGCTTAGATGAGGTTTATTCGATAGAACTAGCAGATGGACGAGAACTTAAGGCTCCGATGTACTTCTAAACTGCACATTAAGTTTAGCCGACGAGTTGTTTAGCATAGATCTTATACCAATCGAGCTAGGAAGCTTTGATGCAGTCGTAGGCATGGATTGGCTGTCACAAAATAGAGCAACGATAGGATGCTATGAGAAGACTGTTAGGATACAACTTTCGGATGGTAGAACCCTTGTAATAGAAGGAGAGAGACCCAACAGAAGTTTAGGAATAGTTTCGTGTATGAAGGCTCATAGTTACTTAAGGAAGAGATACATAGCTTCTTAGTTCAAGTGGTAGGAAAGAAACCGAAGCGAAGAAACTCGAGGATATTCCTGTAGTACGGAGCTATCCTGAAGTATTTCCGGACGAGCTACCCGGATTACCTCCGACTAGACAAGTCGAATTTCGAATCGACTTAATTCCTGGAGCAGCCCTGTTGCTAAGGCACCTTACCGCCTAGCACCAGCCGAGATGCGGAATTGTCCAACCAAATACAAGAATTGCTGGATAAAGGATTTATTCAGCCAAGTTCATCACCTTGGGGAGCCCCTGTATTGTTGTAAAAAGAAGGACGGATCGCTTAGGATGTGCATAGATTATAGAGGAACTGAACAAAGTTGACCATAAGAATCGTTATCCCTCCCTAGGATAGACGATTTCGATCAACTTCAAGGTGCCAGTTTCTTCTCTAAGATCGATCTCGATCCGGTTACCATCAAGTAAGAGTCCAGAGGAGGATGTCCTAAAACAGCGTTCAGAACACGCTATGGACATTATGATTTATGGTTATGCCTTTCGGACTCACGAATGCCCCCGCCGTGTTTATGGACCTGATGAATAGGATTTGCAGGCCATACCTAGATAAGTTTGTAATCGTGTTTATCGATGACATACTCATCTACTCTAAAAGTAGAGAGGAACACGCAGCACCTGAAGATAGTACTTGAACTACTTAGGGACCAGAAATTGTACGCCAAATTCACAAAGTGTGAATTTTGGATCCGGGAAGTACATTTTCTTGGTCATGTAGTTAGAGAGGAAGGAATTCTTGTGGACCCAGCAAAGATTGAAGCCATTGCAAAATGGGAAACCCCGAAGACTCCAACGGAAATCCGCCAATTTTTAGGATTGGCAGGATACTACAGAAGGTTCATTGAAGGTTTCTCGAAGATCGCACAACCTCTGACAATGCTGACTCAGAAGGACAAGAAGTTCGATTGGGGTCAACGACAAGAGGACGCCTTTCAACTCTTGAAGCAAAAGCTATGCAACGCACCAGTTCTGGCCCTACCCCAAGGGACAGAGGACTTCGTTGTGTATTGTGACGCTTCACGACAGGGACTAGGATGTGTACTGATGCAAAAGGATAAGGTCATAGCCTATGCATCTAGACAACTTAAGAACCACGAACAGAACTACACTACTCATGACCTAGAATTGGGAGCAGTAGTCTTTGCACTTAAGATTTGGAGACACTATTTGTATGGAACTAAGTGTACGGTGTTCACGGACCATAAGAGTCTACAACATATCCTAGACCAAAAGATGTTGAACATGAGGCAACGTAGATGGGTAGAACTACTTAGTGATTACGACTGTGAGATCAAGTATCACCCGGGCAAGGCTAATGTAGTGGCCGATGCCTTAAGTCGTAAGGAAAGGGCGAAACCCTTACGAGTACGAGCCTTGGAAATGCTTGTACACACCAGCTTGAAAGAGGATATCCTAAAGGCTCAGGAAGAGGCCTTACGAGAGGATAGACTAAAGGATGAAACTCTCCACAACCTAGAGGGAAGGTTTGACCTTAAGACCGACGGCGTACGGTACTTTAAGGGGAGAGTTTGGGTACCAAAGACTGGCAACCTGAGGGATTAATCCTAAAGGAAGCACACGAGTCGCGGTATTCCATTCATCCAGGGGCAGATAAGATGTATAAGGATTTGAAGGAATATTATTGGTGGCCAGGAATGAAGAAGGATGTAGCGTCATGTGGGACGATGTTTGACTTGTTCCAAGGTCAAAGCTGAGAATCAGAAACCTCAGGTCTATTACAACAACCCGGGATCCCTGAATGGAAATGGGAACGGATTTCTATGGACTTAGTCACTAAATTGCCCAGAACTGCTAAAGGGCACGATACAATCTGGGTAATAGTTGACCGTCTGACAAAGTCAGCTCATTTTCTTCCAATCCGAGAAGACTATAAGATGGATAAGCTTGCGCGAATCTATATTAAGGAAGTAGTGACCCGTCATGGAGTGCCAATCTCCATTATCTCTGATCGAGATAGCCGTTTTACATCACGATTCTGGCAATCATTGCAGAAATCCTTAGGATCCCAATTGGATTGGAGTACGGCATATCATCCTCAGACTGATGGCCAAAGTGAAAGGACCATCCAAACCTTAGAAGATATGTTGCGCGCGTGTGTCATAGACTTTGGAGGAAATTGGGACGATCATTTACCACTGGTAGAATTTTCCTACAACAATAGTTATCACACTAGCATCCAATGTGCCCCCTATGAAGCCTTGTACGGCCGAAAATGTCGGTCTCCGCTCAGCTGGGTAGAAGTTGGAGATAGCCAACTGACAGGACCCGAGTTAATCCAGGAAACAACTGACAAAATTGGCTTGGAGCTTAAGGCTGCTAGGGATCGTCAGAAAAGTTATGCTGACAACCGTAGGAAACCATTGGAATTCCAAGTGGGAGATAGAGTACTTTTAAAGGTTTCCCCTTGGAAAGGGCTAGTACGATTCGGTAAAAGAGGAAAGTTAAGCCCTAGGTACGTTGGACCTTTCGAAATCATCGAAAGAGTCGGCCCAGTTGCTTACAAGCTTAGGCTACCCGAGGAAATGAGTGAGATTCATAACACTTTCCACGTGTCTAATCTCAAGAAGTGTATAACCGATGAATCTCAAGTTATTCCACTAGAGGAAGTCTTTGTGGACAAGACCCTCTGCTTTGTTGAGGAACCTATAGAAATTCTTGACAAAGAGGTCAAGAAGCTCAAAAGAAGCAAGATTCCGATTGTTAAAGTACATTGGAGGTCCAGACGTGGACCAGAGTACACTTGGGAACGTGAGGACTTCATGAGGAAGAAGTACCCTCAACTCTTTACCTGATTGAGTGTGGAAGTAGCAATAAGTGAATTTCGGGACGAAATTCTTCTAACTGGGGGAGACTGTGACAACCCTCCACTTCCCACCTCAGGTCAGTAAAACTTTAACTGAATGACCGGAGCAGGACAGTATTTTAATACTGTCATTTTGTCAAAAACAATATTGTATGACAACATTATTATGAAAAGGCTAGATAAGTGCCTTTTACGATTATTGAGTCGCCACTATAATCGGTACGCAAAACCGACTGACTGTTATCAGCAGGTCCCGATTCCGACCACTAGACGTCGAATTAAATTTTAATTGACCCAAAATATAAAAATATTAATTTCTAAGTAAGTTCCTTAATAAAAATACGAAAAACTCTTTCGTTACGCAAAAATCGCAAAATCGCGCGTTTTCGGTAACGGTTTCCAATTTTAGCAGCTTTTTACACCCAATACTATAAAAATCCAACAAAATCAATTTGTTGTGTTAAAAGACCAGCCATTTTCAAAGAAGAAAACCACTTCTCTTATCACATGGTTTTAAAATTAAAGTGGGAAACAAGATTCCCTATTAAACCAATACAACCATCATACACTTACACACTCTAAAATCAACATCAACATCACACCACCATCTCCCTCCCCTCTCTCTCCCAAAACCGGCCACCACCCCCTCTCCCTCACCATCTCTTTCTCTCCCAATCCCATATAAATAAGACCCCCTCCCTTTGATCCTTCCATTATACAACACTCCTCTCTCTCTAAATTCTCTCACTAAGAGTTTTCTCTCTACTCTTTCTTTCTAGCTTCTTTCATACACCTCCAATTCTTGAAGATATTCATCCATATTCAAGAACACATTCAAGGTAAAATGATGATCTTCATCAATCTTCTTCCCTAAATCATCATCTCCCAATGTTGTGAGATGGAAGTATCTTGCATTTAAGCAAGGAAAACATCTATGATCAACCAAATAGTTGGGTAGTTTGTATGATCCTCAAAAGCTCTTGATTATTGTTCATAATTCTTGTTCATCTTTAAATTCTTGTTCATATAATAATCTTATACATTTTATTTCAAGTATTTCTTTCTCTTTATACAAACAATCCACCATATTTGGTGTAGATGAAATCACTAGTCAAATACCCTTTCTTTGCTAAGCAATAAGTGAGTTGATGACTAGTGATTCCTAACTTCTTATGATCATCTAACACCTTACATAAGGTATGGATGATTTCATATAGCCAAATACCCTTTCTTTGCTTGGATCATCAAAAATTCAAGCAATAAGTGAGTTGATGGCTTATGATTATAACCTAGATGTTTAATATGGTATATATGAAATGCATGTGTAAATGTGCTTTTATGAAGTTGATATTCCTTCAAGCACATCTGGATTTTAAGCTTTGATAAAGAGAAATCACCATAAGAGTAATTAAACAAAGGAAATACTATGTTTTATACAACAACTAGTCTAAAATTTGTTCCAACAGATTCTGGACAGATTCGGACCCGACTTTGAGAGGCCATAACTCTTTCATAAATTGTTCAAATGACATGATTCTTTTTTTTAAAATCAAGTTCAATGAGTTATCTTTCAAACCCCACTGGCCGTTTGCAAAATTTCCAAGTTTTGGACCCTCAAACAGTCCGTACAAAAAGGTTGCGCAACAGCTCTAGTTGCTGTCACTATTTTAATAAACTTTCTGTTTGAGGACCCTAACATTTTTCAAAAATTATGAAATTTGGTCAGTAAATTAGTAAACTCATATGGCATAAAACATATAAAAATTTCGTGATTTTTAGAGTTGTGGATCATACCCAAATGCATGTCCCAAACAGCCTCCGAATCTGTCAAGAAATTGTAAAAAACTGAAAAGTGTTATTTTATGTAAACTTGTATTTTTCTAAAACACTCTTATAAAGAGTAAATTGTTGGACATAAAAAGACTATTGAGGATAAGATGAGGTAGAATAATATAAAACACACATGCATAACCATATACCAACTATCACGTTTCGGTTATAATCATAAGAACTCGTATTTATCGTTAATCGTTATAAAAACTCACATTTCGACCGCGCTATAATTTTACTTTAACTAAAGGAACTTAATTTGGGTCAAGGAACTTATTAAAATACTTATTATCACTAGGTCGGAATTCGGTGGAACCTCGCTAACTTGGGACTCTCGAACTGTAACTCGGTGAGTTATTCACGGCCCCTTTTTACGTTTTTACATTTTTGGGGTGAAAAGCATGAAAAACTACCGGTTGATTAAACTTTTAAAACGATTTTGTGAAACGATATTTTTGAAGATTTTTGAGAACGCTTTAACATTTTGAAACGATCTATTTTGAACGATGATATTATGCAACGATTATCTGATAATGGTTTTTCTACGAAACGATTTTTCGTAAACGATTGTCTAACATTCTGTGGCATACGAGTAATCAATGATGGTTATGGGTTGCAACCTACTTTGTTTACGTCTACAACTTGGGTTAAGCTAACGACTGGGTGTTTTACTTTTGGTGGAACGATTTGTCATGTTGCGATCATGTTGCGAAACTATGAGATGGAGTATTATATGGCTCGTTAATCTTGGTGTAAGTATTGCATGATAAGTACCATATGCCGGGATCTTGCGGGGTACGCCATGATCCAACTATTAAGCTTTTTGCTTGAACTTATTATCTCCGGTATTGTTTTTGGAACGTGAACTATATGAATGTGTGTAATTAAACCCGTGAACTCACCAACTATGACGATAGTTGACTTTTTAACTCTCATGCTTTTCAGGCGAACCAAAGTAAGAAGAACGACATGCACGTGTGTTACACCTTCATGCATTTCAAGACTAAATTCCCTTTCCGTTGTAGTTTAATTTTCCTTGTAATAATTTTAAGACTTTAACGTGATGTAATAGTGTAGACTTAACTATTTTGATATGCTATGGGTTTATTGTCTATACTTTGTGTTGTGCTACTTTGCGCTGTTACACTCCGTGTTTCCGCTTTAGGGTGGCAAAATTTCGGCACATGGAAATTGCGTTATGCTTCTTGCTTTTCGATGGGTGGATGCAGTAGTTTGGCCTTGGAGGTTTTCGTGCGGTTTTTCTTGTTAAACTTACTCATTAACATCATAGAGGGCCCACGTAAAGTTTCCTGAGAATTCGCCTCCGGATTTTCCGGACCCATCCGGACCAGGCTACCAAAGGGTACCCCCTTTGGCGTCGGGGCAAAAACGGTTAAACGTCCATAACTTTTGCTACGGGAGTCCGATTTAGGCCCCGAGCTATCAAAACGAAGCTATGGACGAGGAGTACATTTCCAGCGTCTCGGATTTTGGAAATGAACAATTATTCGGCCACAATCTGGAAAATTGCAGTTATTGCCTTCTTCGGCTTTTCGAATGGATGGATGCAGTAGTTTGGGCCTTGGGAGGGGTTTTCGTGCGGCTTTTTCTTGTTAGAACTTACTCATTAACATCATAGAGGGCCCACGTAAAGTTTCCTGAGAATTCGCCTCCGGATTTTCCGGACCCATCCGGACCAGGCTACCAAAGGGTACCCCCTTTGGCGTCGGGGCAAAAAACGGTTAAACGTCCATAACTTTTGCTACGGGAGTCCGATTTAGGCCCACGAGCTATCAAAACGAAGCTATGGACGAGGAGTACATTTCCAGCGTCTCGGATTTTGGAAATGAACAATTATTCGGCCACAATCTGGAAAATTGCAGTTATTGCCTTCTTCGGCTTTTCGAATGGATGGATGCAGTAGTTTGGGCCTTGGGAGGGGTTTTCGTGCGGCTTTTTCTTGTTAGAACTTACTCATTAACATCATAGAGGGCCCACGTAAAGTTTCCTGAGAATTCGCCTCCGGATTTTCCGGACCCATCCGGACCAGGCTACCAAAGGGTACCCCCTTTGGCGTCGGGGCAAAAACGGTTAAACGTCCATAACTTTTGCTACGGGAGTCCGATTTAGGCCCACGAGCTATCAAAACGAAGCTATGGACGAGGAGTACATTTCCAGCGTCTCGGATTTTGGAAATGAACAATTATTCGGCCACAATCTGGAAAATTGCAGTTATTGCCTTCTTCGGCTTTTCGAATGGATGGATGCAGTAGTTTGGGCCTTGGGAGGGGTTTTCGTGCGGCTTTTTCTTGTTAGAACTTACTCATTAACATCATAGAGGGCCCACGTAAAGTTTCCTGAGAATTCGCCTCCGGATTTTCCGGACCCATCCGGACCAGGCTACCAAAGGGTACCCCTTTGGCGTCGGGGCAAAAACGGTTAAACGTCCATAACTTTTGCTACGGGAGTCCGATTTAGGCCCACGAGCTATCAAAACGAAGCTATGGACGAGGAGTACATTTCCAGCGTCTCGGATTTTGGAAATGAACAATTATTCGGCCACAATCTGGAAAATTGCAGTTATTGCCTTCTTCGGCTTTTTTCGACTCGCAGTAAGGGTACCCTTGCGGGAAAACGTAAGTCATATTGCGAGTCCGATTGCCACGATCAACATGACGAGATTTCCGCGATTGAAATGAACATATCGCACATTGGAATGCATATTGCCTCTCGCTTTCGATGATGATCGGTTGGCTGGGGTTTGCGCTTTTTAATTATCATTACACTAGGGGCGAGTTTCTGAATCCTCGATTTCCGGACCGACCAGCTCAAGTCCCTTGGCGTGGAAAGTTACGTCCTATTCTAGATCGTTGCCGTATCAAAGCATGACGTACATCCAGCCCGGTTTTGAAGAACATATGCCAATTGGAATGAGTATCCTCTGGCTTCGAATGATGATGCAGTAGTTGCTGGAGGTTCGTGGTTTTCTTGTTAACTATCTAAATATAGGCCCAGATTCTGAAATTCTCCGTTTCGGACCACGCAGGCACCAAAGGGTACCCCTTGGCTGGAAACGGTTAAACGTCCATATTCTACGGCGTTAGGCCGAGTAAAACGACATGGACGAGGATCATTTCCAGGTCGATTTGAAAGAACAATTATCGCCACACTGAAATTGCATATTGCTTCTCGCTTTTCAATGTGGAGTCATTAGGGCTTGAAGAGTTTCGGGTTTTTTTTTACTTCTCATTAAATGAGATACGAAATTGAAATTCGTCCTTTCGGCCCTCGGAAGGTCCAAGTATTTGGGCGGGAGGTTACGTCCTATTTTGTACGATCATTTAGGCCCAGATTAAGAATGCGGATATTTCCGGCCTCGGATAGACAAAGGCCCCTTTGGCCTCTCGGCAAGGAGTCATATTTGCTTGAGGGTTGTCCTTTCTTAGACTTAACATAACTATGAGGCCAGTAATTTCGGTCTCGGATTTTGGAACATGACAGGTCAAAACCTCTGGAAAAAGGTTTCTCTACTTTTGATAGGGAGTGTTTGGCCTGAGTTCCGGCGGCTAGATCATTACTCTGGGCATAAATTTTCGGCCCTCGGAATTGCATTCCTTCGGCTAGGGTCTTTGCGGTTGGGCCTGAAGTCTCTTTTCTTGTACATTACCATTAACAAGAGGCAGAGTTAATTCCCTCGGATTTGGAAGACATACAGTCCCTTCGGGGAAAATCGTTAGCTTCAATTTGGAGTATTTGGCCAGGTTCAACGCTTGAAATACATTTCCAGGCCCGATTTGAAATGAATTTCGGCCCATCGGAGTTCCAATCCCCCTTGGGTGGGAAAGTTAAGTCTACTTTTAATCATTACCCAGGCTACAAAACGGATGGCGGATTTTCCGCTCCGGTTTAATACTTTCGGCAAACTAAATTAGTTTTGCCGCTCGGTTTAGGAGGTATAGGCTTGGGAGGGGTTCGCGTTTTTGTAAAACTTATTACACATAGAGCCACGTAATTCCTATTCCCTCGGATTTCGCCTCGGACGGTCGGGCCTTTGGTCTCAAAAGGCGCCATAATTTTGAGGATCCGATTTGGCCCCAGCATCAACGAAATGGGATGGAGTCGATTTCGCGTTGAGGTTTTATGAACATTTTGGACAACTGAAATCAGTTATCTACGCTTAATGGAGAGGTATTTCGCTTCCGGGATTTTCGAGACTTTTGAAGGAACTCAGTTACCTCTTGGGGCCAAAAGTTTCTGAGAATTGCTCGGTTAGGTTCCGATTTGGCCTTCGACAGCACAAGTTACCTTGACGTGGAGGTCAAATTTCAACGCTCCATATTTTGCACGAGACCTATTGGCCCATCTGGCAATGCAAAAGTCTTGGAAGTTTCAATGTTCCAGAGTTTGGCTTGGAGGTTTTCGGCTATCTGGAAACGTTATGCTTTCCATAGCTCACGGATTTTGAGAATTGCTTGATTTTCGGCCATCGGACAAGTTCAGTTACCCTTGGGTCGGAAAACGGTTTACGTCCTGAGTTTTGTCGAGCATTTACCAAAGCTATCAAACAAGTAGGCGGGGTAATTCACTCAGATTTGCAAACATTCGGCCACATAAAAATGAGTATCCTTTTCGCTGCGATGATGCAGATTTTGGCCATGGGAGGGGTTTTGGCGTTTTTTTAACTTTGCATACATCATAGGCCACGAATGTTGCTGGAATTCGCTCCGGATTTCGGACCCATCGGACCATGCCAGGGACCCTTTGGCTGTGCAAAACGGTTTTAAAGCCATAACTTTTCAGGGTACCTTTGGCCACGTATCAAAAGCTAGGGAGTTCCATTTCCACGCTACGGATTGGAAGAAAGTACTCGGCCATCGGAATTGCGTTTTACTTCTATTTCGAAGGATGGAGGAGTTTTGGCTTTGGAGGGTTTACGTGCGAGCTATTTTGCTAAATTGCTCTTAAATTTGGGGCCCACGTAAGTTTCTGACTTCCGCCGGAATTTCCGGACCCATCGACCGGCTTCCAAGGGTTCCCCCTTTGGTCTGGTAAAAACGTTAACCGTCCTTACTTTTTACGGGAGTCATTTGGCTCGGAGCTATAACAAAGCTATGAGAGGTATTTCCATCGTCGGATTTTGGAAATGAACAATTATTCGGCCAAATCTGGAAAATTGCAGTTATTGCTTCTTCGGCTTTTCGAATGGTTTGGAGCAGTAGTTTGGCTTGGGAGGGTTTTCGTGCGGCTTTTTCTTGTTAGAACTTACTCATTAAATCATAGAGGGCCACGTAAAGTT